>CAKNXH010064433.1:54294-87862 GCA_932178445.1 Andricus quercusramuli | reverse complement strand
ATAACTCAAAACCTAAAACTTTAACTGATTTTTGGAAAATGAATTTTTAATATATTTTTTCAATCTTTATACAGCTATATAAGTCCGGACACTTGAGTCTGGGACACCCTGTATAACAATTTTAACAAATAATGATGTTAAGGTCGACTTCGGTAGTTTTTCCTGAGACCGTCTTATTTTTGTCTTAATTTGAGATATGACCTGCTCCTGTTTTGAATCAAGTCAGTACTCGGAGTTAAAAATTGACTAATTTCAATACTTTTTGTGTAAACAAATATTTGCGAATGATCGGATTCCAATAAAAAAAATCTTTTTACACCTAAAGTATTAAAATTAGCCAATTTCTTTCACCGCATACCGACTTGATTCAAGACAGTTATAGGCCCTAAGTATCTAACGAAGATGTAATTCTAGTATTTATGGAGTAAAATAAGGCAATTCAATTTTGACTTCAGGGCCTGGTTCCAATGCCCTCAAGAAGGATTTACTAAATAACATAAATTAAATTTTTATAACATTAGGATATGAAACTCGACAGTATATCCGAAGAAATCTGAACAGCATTTTTCACAAAAAGTTTCCTAACCTTTGTGACAGCTTATTTATATATTTATATATCTACAGTAGTTTTCTGACAGTGAATCTATAAATGCTAATAAAACCTAATGTACTTTAAAACTATCAAGGAAAATTTTATATATTTGTAATCCTATACATTCGTAGATTCTAATTATGTAACTTTCAAATCTCTATTTTCAAAATTGAAAACAAAAGTTGTACTTGTACTTCAAGCTTTTACATGAGTCCCCGCAGCTTAGCCACCGAAACTTGGTTCAGAAACTGCATCTACCTGGGTCGTTGGCTAGACTAGATAGGATTAAAATACAGTCATAAATAGGCCCAAGGTCACCGACCATCTTGAGCAGGGGTCGTTTGTAAGCAAGACCAAATAACGAAATTAAAAAGAAATCATTTTTCAATTAGTTATTACAAAAGAAGGATATGTGGCATCTACACAGTTTGCGCTTTCAGGCATATGTGATTTGTCTAAAAAAGTTGAAAACTTTATAAGCAATAGATTCGAAAATATATGAGGCGTGAGCCGAAGAAAGGGGGCTTACTCTAAAAAAATGGAAATCGAGGTTTTTACACCTTTCGATAGTTTTTGAGTTGCTCTTTTTAATGAAACCATCGAAAAAAAATTTCGAGCGTTATTATTGCTAATAATTAAGTTATTAGGTACCCGAGAAATCAGGCTTTCGCTCGAGATCAAGTGAAACGCCTCTTACCACTCACCACTACATCTCCGCCTCTCATCTATACCCGTCCATGAGCCGCGTCTACGACCTATCTCTTTCCTCGTGAGAATATAGTGGTGAGTGGAGAGGGAAGATTTCGTGAGTCTTCCCTCTCTCCTGAAAATCGCGTCTATCCGGCCGACTTGAACTGCTCGCCCTGAAAAATTTCACTTTTCAGAGTAAGCCCCCTTTCTTCGGCGCACGTCACATATTGTTCCCTATGTTATACTTATTGAAATTTCAAACCTTTTTTACTAAATTACATATGTCTGGAATCGTACAAACTTGTAGATTCCAAATATCCTATATTCAAATCGTTAATTGTAAAATGTATAGAGGAAATGGCTCGAATTCGATATAGGGCTTGAAATTGAGCCACATGGATTTTTGGAAAACTAAAACATGTACTAGGTTGGTAACAGTAGGAACTGAACGCACCCAAGTGTAATGGAAAATAGTGTCAGTTTCACTGTTTCATTTGCATCACAAAAAGTGTGAGACAGAAAAATAAAAATTCGGATATCCTGAGTTCATTCCAGGGAAGTCTTAAATGTCTACTCATTATTTCGGGAATGTAGTTTTTCCAATAAATGTTGTATGTAGTAGTGAAGTAGGGTTAGTGGAATAGTATTGCTCGGTAAATATGGAGATGCTTCTGTTTATGGGTTTTGCTTTTTAAACATGAACATTTTGTACCGGTTGGCTCTAATTTGATATACCAGAAAATCACAGTTAGACACTATTCAGCTTCCTGAATGTTAAAAAAATGGGTTCATGTATTCATGCACGTATGTGTGTGTATCTCTGTGCTTGTTTAGTGTGGATTCATGTGATTCTAACAATGACGAGTGTAGTGTGTATACTATCGCTTATTGTCCAATTTGTCTTCTTTGCAGATTTCAGAATTTCAAATACCAGATTCGATTATACTTTGTATCATCATAAATAATATTAATAAATATTTTCATATCGGAAACTTGCTTATTTTTCATGTATTTCGATGTTTTTATAGGTATATCAAATTAGAGCCACCATTTGCCGATTTTCGAAAAACTCGTTTTTTGGAAAATCTTTATTTAAAAAAAACTTGTTGATGATATGAAAAAATCAATCGAACCATCTGAAAGGTTATTAAATAACCTTTCGAATGACCTATTGTTGGTCGAATTTCGGTTCATAGAGTCCCGGCAATCCATCGAAAAGGAGTTGGTATATCAAATTCGAGCCCTTTCCTCTATATTTTAAATTACGTAATTTTTGCGGGCTTTCGAACGAACGACCACTCTGTCGGCATGTACATAGGTGAAATATGGTTGATAGGATTTATGAAGCTATACCTGCTTCTTTAAAAACTTGTTCCTGAGTAGCTATGTATATAAATGTGAGAAAAGTGACTGAACCTGAGATTCTTTCGAGATTTTCGAGTCTTTTTTTACCGGTAGGGTGGTTACTTTTGTTGCGCTAGAGATTATGTAGTAGGAAACTGTTGAGAAAAATTCTGCAATTTCGCACTATTTTTCAACCACTCCGGTAATAGAAGCAAGACAACGAAATCTAATTTTTCGTCTTAAAAATTAAGCAATTAACTCTATTACCCTAATTTTTTCATAATTTAACACCGTAAACATAAAAGTATATTCTAAAACTAACACCACTCGTCGACAATGTGTCAATTTTTGTAAATACGAGTTCGCCACATTTGTCACTGCGCCGCATCTCCCCATGTCACATATTTAAACGGGATACATACTGCAGAAATTCTGAAGATGCAAGAGTATAATCAGTATAAGCATATTATAACTTCAAAATCTTTGCCATTCGAGTTACTTCCAATTATAGTTCGTAAATAATCGTATATATTATTACTTAGCAACTTAACATAGTTATTTGGTTAACTTTCTTCACCTTTATTTTTCGAAAAAGTAGAACATTTATTCAAATTCCCAAAGAAGTGTTAGTGCTTCAATCCGAAATTAATAACTTGCATGCTTTTAAATTTTTGAAATTTCAAGCGCTTCAAAGTTTCGGTGGTCGTTTTCGGCATTACAAACACGTTGTCATGAGTCAGGATCGACAGGAGTTTCAAACACTTCAAATGATTATATATTTATTTAATTACTTTGCAATAAGAGAACTTGACATGTGAATGAGGGGCGATGAAGAACTATCAAGAACTGATAACTAGGCAAAGGGATTCGGATAACTGCCTGTCCGTCCCGACAGAGCGGTTTATATACTACAGTATTGATTTGTTCTGTTTCCCGAAGATTCACCTTTCGCGAGTCATGCCTAAGTGGGCTGTACATGCGTTGGCTTGGATAATCTATTAAACAACACTTAATAGAAGCGAGAAGAGGCTAAAATAGAATTTAGCGTTACAAAATTTCGGAAATTATGTATCTTATGAACCCACAGATTTCGAAATCACATTTTTTCGACACTGCTGTTTTTGTATTTAAAAAACAATATACGCACGTTTTTATTTAGTTTCGCTTTATTTATTTAAAGTAAGGGTATTTTCTTGATGAATTGTCTATACCAAAGATATCCTGTCATTATTGACAAACTGTACCATGTTAGTATATAGCTCAAATGTTCATTTCTTAATGATACTTTCGTTTGTCCACTTATTGGAGTTCCTGGTTTTCTACCACTAGCAGCCAGATCAATAAATATTGGATCAGCATCTGTTAACTCAGCCATTTCCTCAACATTTCTGAAAAAGTTTGATTGGTTAATTGTTTATTTAATAGAATATTCAACCTAAAAATAAACTGCAATTCTAGATTCGCAATTGAACCCTGCTAAAAAATACTCAGTTTTACTTATAAGAAATACGCATGTGGGGAACTCCATTTCACATGAGCGAACTGCCCAAAACAAATGTTTTTCGATTGTCTTCAATCTGCGGTAAATTGTAGTACCATAGGACCCTATTGTACATGCAAACCCATAAGCCACCATAAACCATGGTTACCGAGATCATGGGGGGGGGGGGGGTGTAGTTGGTAAACTTTGGTGTGCAGACCACTTCCTGAAAATATGTCCTTTCGATAGTTTCTTGAAACTGAAAATCGAAGTTCCAAATATCTCGTAACACGTATCCTCAGATTCTAATGAAACGCATATTAAAAGAAAGCTTAGAATTTCTCATTTATGATCCTGATTGGACATAATGGATATTTCATGAGAATTTGAGATATTAATTTAAATAATTATATACTTGAAAAACTCGTGGAGTCTGAATTGAGAACCCAACAGAATGAAATGAAAAACAAATGAGAAACTCTGAAGTTGGTTCAAGCGGGGATTAGGTTTTTAATATGCGTTTCATCAAAATTTGAGGATACGTGTGTTGAGATATTTGAAATTTTAATTTTCAATTTCCAAAAACTTTAGAAAGGACATAAACGAATCCATTGCAAATTAGGCAGGTTCTACACATGAAGTAGCATAATCTCTCGGGGATGAAATATATTGTTTTATAGAGCAAATTAGGTCATACGCATTTTTATGATTTGTGAAAAAAGTTCTACGAAGTTATGCGTATTTGCATTTTGTATTTTGTTTTTCGAAAAACCCCAATTTCGTTATTTAAACCTCTATAACCTTTCACCTAATAGAGATATTCATCGTTTTCTTTTTGATTCTGATAGAGTTTATCTCCTGTTGAAATGCACCGGAATTTAAAAAAAGTTCAATCTTCCGAAAATGAAGGTGGTTTTTCTGAAAATATTAAGTCTATTTTCTCAACAACAACAAAAAACCCACACTTTCATAAGTTTCTCGCAAACAACGACAGTTACGAATAACTGTTAACATAAAAGTTTGCACGCCTAAAAAAGTTCCATGAAAAATACCTCTTGGTATTTTCCGGGCCTCAAAAATGATTTCGCCGTATAAAGCTGATAGGATTCCTTTTTCCTATAATCAGAAACTTTTCAAAAATATTGAGGAGAATAAAAAAGGTGGGGTTTTCTCAGAAAATATTTTCTGAATGTTTTCAAAATCCGGAGAAAACAATAACAAAGATTTTTTGAAAAAGAATTCTATAAATATAATTTTGGAATTTTTCTCGTAAGAAATGAAAGTATCATAAAAGTGCGAGATATATTTATCATAGGACTTTTTTAGACTTGCAAAAATTCATGTTAACATTTTTTCGTATCTGTTGTTGTTTACGAGAAAAGTAAGAAAAATTCCATGTTATGCAAAAAAATTCTACTGTCCACAAGAGTTGGGTTTGGCTTTGACGCAATAAAATTTCATCAAAAAATGGTCTGCACACCAAAGCGCACCAACTACCCCTCTCCCCTATATCACGGTAACCATGCAATATGGAGCCTTACGAGTTTGCACGTACCATAGGTTTCTACAGTACCTTAAAACAGTTTCTTTTGAAAAATTGCCATGCTTTGGCATTGACAATTATTTAGTTAAAACATCAGCGGACATCTCTTTGGTCGGAAGATAACCAATTTAGAGCTCGCCTTTTTTAACTGAATCTCGCACAAGATTATGCCGGATATCTACATGCTTTGTACGCTCATCAAAGCGGCTTCAGCACTCGACATAGTCACTGCCCTCTGCTTCCTTGACGACCACCCAATAAAAATAAATTATTTGAGGGAAATTGAGAAAAATACGATAGGAACACCACCAACCAATTTAAGTAAGTAGCCTGTATATGATCTTCTATCGTCTATAGTCTCCCGGTAAGAAGGAGTTGATTGAAACGCATTGAAGCGATTGAATGCGTTTTAATTGCATTTTCATCCTAATGCCTGCGAATGCGTGAAAACGCAATAAAGCGCATTGAATTGTATACTTCAATAAAGGGCATTAAATGGCATTGAAACGAAATTGCAGCATATGAAAGTGCATAAAACGGCATTGCAATGAATGGAGTCTATTACATGCCATTACGGAGTTAATATTCATGCATTTGAATGCGGAACACTGATATTTTTTTAATAATAATGAAAAATGCAAATGGTATGTATTTTTGAACAGTTTATTTGTGCAACACAAATATATAGTATGATGAAAAATTTGTTTTTGATTTTAACAAATGCTTATATCAAATTTTAACAAACGTAAAAACGATTGACGAAGAAAGATAATTCGAAGAAAGATGCGAATACTTAAAACTGCTTAAAATTAATGTGAAGAAACATGTTAACGTTTAAATTAATTTGAACAAACATGAGAAATCTTAAAATTAATTTGCACAACCATGTGGACGCTAAGAATAATTGGAAGAAACATGTTACGAATCTTAAACTACAATCACAGACTTCATGCCCCAAATACTCTAATCAGTCACATCGAAATGATCTACTGTTAATACATCTTTCTGCAGAATCTGATCTGCATTCAGGTGTAAGGGATCAGAAGTTTCTGCCTCAGCTGGTACTATGATCACAGGATATGAGTTTATATCTAAGTTGAGGCGTGGCACTGTTTCTTCGGATTCTTCCTCAAATGCGTCGAAATCAACATTCTCGATCTCGTGAATATTTTCATTCTGGTGATGTATACTTGGTGTAATATTGCCGTCGGTGCCATTTTCAGGATTACTCATTTCTGATAGGTTCGAAACTTCCACATTGTCATCAAGAGCATTATCCTCAATTTCCGTAGAGTTTTCGCCCAAGAAGTCTCTACTGCGTTTCTGCTTGTAGGCTTTGGCCTTAATTTGCTTGATTTCTGCAATTTTTTTTTAGACTAGTTTCTGATAAGTACTATTAGCCTCTAGTTCTGCTTTTTTTCACATCATAATTCCTTTCGTGAATTAACCAGTAGGTGTAAATATCTGAAAGTATAAATAAATATGAATGAAAATTCAAGGTGATCTTTTGCATCGAGTATTATGTTTTTAGAACGAGAAGAAAAAATTAGTAAAGTCATTTTTTTACATAACTAGCAAATCAACACGCCCGCTACTCGCGCGATTATTTTGTTTTATGTACTTCTTGCAACTTCAACTCACGAAAATCCAATCAGGTTTGAAACAATAATATGTGTGAGATTTTAGAGACATTTTGGAGAGGAATTTCAAGAGGTTTCTATTGGAATTTTAAGGGATTTTGACGATTTTCAAGTGCTCCTCTAAAGTCGAATCAGTGAAAAATCTACTGGAAATCAGTGAAATCTTGAAAGTCACTGAAAGTCCGTGAACTTCACTGATTTGATTTTAGAGAGTGATTTTGACCAATTTCAAAAGACTTTTAGGATTTTTAAAAGATTTCATACAATTTTAAGGGATTTCGACAACTTTGTAGTGTTTTTTACGAAGTTCAAAAGATTTTTAGGATTTTAAAAAAATTTCGTAGAATTTAAAGAGATTTCAGGATATTTTGTCGAATTTTAAAGGAATTCATGCAATTTTAAGAGATTTTTAAGAATTTTAAGAGATTTTCAGGAATTTTAACTTTTTTTTCTAAATTTTGAGGAATTCTAAACTGTTTCTAAGAATTTTTATAGATTTCAACGAATTTTAAGCGATTTCCGATTTAAAGAGATTTAAAAAGGTTTGTACGGAGTTTGAAGGGATTTAAAGGGATGCTAAATGTTTTCGTGCTATTTCCAAGAATATTTTATTTTAAAGAGTTTGAAGAGAATTTTCTTTAATTTTTCAAAGATTTTGTAGAATTTTTAAGGATTTCATGGAATTTGATGAGATTTCTGATGATTTTAAGGGATTTTAAATGTTAAGGAATTACAAGAGGTTTCAGACTGCAAATAGATGCACGTATATTACAAATTTTTTAAAATGAATTTTGATTGATTTTGGGAATTTACGAGCAAAAAAGGTGAAAGGGGGATAAACAGATGAACAGTTGAAAATCATGATTGCATTAATTGTGATATGTATTTAAACTATTTGTTAATGTTCACCTTGGGCTTCAATGTAGCAGCGTTTTCCATTGCCCGTCCTTCATCGTTTTTTTCTTTTTCATTTGTCTTTATATGAATTCATGTGACTTTATATGAATTCGAGTGACCAAATACCTGAGGACATTAAAGACAATTGAAATTATTCTAAATTATTTGTAGCGATTTTAACGGTCTTTCAGTGGTTTCAAAGTATTTCAAGAGCTTCTAATTGATTTTACAGATTTTCAAGGGATTTTAAGAGATTTCAAGGCATTTCAAAAATATTAAGCGAGTTAAGGAGAATTTTAAATAATTGTAAGTGATTGTTAATAATTTCAAAACTTCAAGTTTCTTTAGATATTTCAGAAAAACTCAATCACACTATCGTCAGAAATTGTCAGTACGCCTGTTTTTTAGCTGTTGGTTAAAATTCTCTAATTTTTATGATATTAATTTGACATTTTTTTTCCAAATTGGTACGAAAGTTAATAAAATTCTGCGTCTAATAAGCCAAAGGAGAAGTTAAAATCTGTATTTTATAAAAAGATATTGCCAAAAAACTTCAAATTTCGATGTTTTCAAGAATGTTAATAACTCCGAAAATTATTATTTTTGAAAGCACTTGGTCTCATTTCAAAGATAAATTTTCATAATTTTTGTGTACACTATTTAAGAATTTTTGAAATTATTGTCCTAGCTCCTGCCGTAGGCTGAAACTTGTACGGAAAATTTCATCAATTTTCAAAAGAAGATTGTGCTGCATAAGTGGATAAAAAAAAGAACAAATTAATATTTTAATTCATTTTACTACACTTGATTAAAATATAGTATACATATTTTGATTTTTTTTTAATTCTTGTAAATAACTATGGATATTTCGATTTTTTCGTATAAGTTTGAGCCTATGGCAGAAGCTAGGAAAATAATTTAAAAAATATCTAAAGAGCGCACACAAAAAATATGAAAATTCATCTTTAAAATGATATCAAGGGCTTTTAAAAATAATAAATATTTTCGGAGTTATTAACATTCTTGAAAACATCGAAATTTATGGTTTTTTGGCACTACCTTTTTATAAGATTCAGATTTTAACTTCTCCTTTGGCTTATTAGACGCATAATTTTATTAACTCTCCTACCAATTTGGAGAAAAAAATTTTAATTTAATATTATAAAAATTAGAGAACTTTAACCAACTGCTAAAAAACAGGCGTACTGACAATTTCTGACGGTAGTGTACTTCAAGAGTTTTTAAGAAGTGACGTCAGGAGAATTCAAATATTTCACATTTTTCTTGAAAATTGAGTACATGTACTCAATTTTGTATGCATATATCTATATGCAAGTGCACAACCAGAATATCTAAATTTAATTGATTTTGAGAAAAAAGAAAGAGATAAAAAAATCACTGTGAGAAAATAAATAACCTCGTTGAGGTTGTGTTGACTTGGAAGAGTTTTAAGTAGATACATTTTAACAATTACAAAAACACAGATTTGTATAAATTTTTTTTTGCATATTTGTAATGGTTGACCTTTTTGGACTTCCCCCACTAACAAACCTGGGCTATAAATGTAGCGCGTTGGCCCAGCGCAGTTTAGTTCTTTCTAATCTTGCATTCTAAATTATATTCTAAATTGTATTTTGCTGAATAAAACGAGTCGAGTACCAACTGGTGACTCGACTGCTTTTTTAAAAAACTCTAAATTGTATAATTCGGCACAACATTTCTGGCGATCCTGCTAGGATAGTGTGAAACGATTCCTTTTCTTCAAAACAAGGATTCAAAAGGATACTATCTCTGACGAACCACTATCGAATTCTACGGAATTCACCTCTTATTACTAATAATTATACGGAATTATTGCAAGTAGAGTTTTAAGAAACTCAGAAAAAACTCCGGATTTTATCTAAGGAAGAAATCCGTTAAAATTCTGCAAGAAAAACTTGCTTGGATAAAAGTAGTTACTGAACTGAGTAGGTGCTATCCAACGTAAATCCAACTAAAACACCAGAACGAGGCCCGCAATCAGGCGGAAGGCGCATCTGTGCAAACAACACTAGAAAGCCATCGAGACATCATCAACCAAGTATCTAGGAACTTCACGATCTTCTGAATATCAACCGAAATCCAGCTGTCTTAGAAGAAAGAAGTAACATCGAATTTAAGAGTAAGCATATTGTACACGATAGATTTAATTAAACCAATAAGAGAATAAATCCCCTTTATGGTCTGAGGAAGGTAACGGAAATAGAATGAAAGTTAATTCGATTTCCGGTGGGGTCAAGTTTATTGGTTTACGTTAAGATAGTCCTAGCACTCCAGACATCTTATCGTCAATAAAAAATTGCGGTACTTTGGTATAGTTGATTAGTTTGTAGCAACTAATCGACGAATATCAAAGTAATAAAGCACACTACAAAAAAAACGCGACACTAAACACCCGTCACAAAGAACAAGTTATAAAATAAGCACACTGGCATCTTTAGAGTATCGTAATAATCAGGGAAAGGACTACGATACTGACGACACAGACGAGACAGACTTATCTTCCAATATGTCAGGAACGCAATCCCCTAACTCTCCTCAAACTTCCCCCTTCGTAATGAATGAGGAAATGGCAAGAAGAATGTGGACAAACATCGAAACGTTGGTAGCTAATATGGTAGCACTAAAAATAGAAAATCAAAACAGAACTCTGGAAATTCAAAGAATAGTGAAAGGATTAGGTTACAAGGGCGATATTGAAACAGATATAGAAGAACCTGAATTAACAGAAGACCTAGACCCAGATGAAGAAAGTGGGTCAAGAGCGAACATAGAATTAACTAGAGAACCCGAACTGACAGAAGACCTAGAAAGTGGACCTGAAGTGAAAGTGAAATCAACAACGTCCCAAACACAAATATTCAAAACAAATATAGTACATCAATCACCAAACAAAAATAACTTAGGAAAAGAAGAGATGAACCAACACCCAATTAGAAACATGCAATCAATTAGAAAACGAGAGGAATTTCAAACATATCAACCTTCAACCGAAGATGAGGAAGAAAGAGAAGCTGTAGAGCTTCAAAGACTAAGAAATGAACGAATAATAAAAGAAAAGGAACAATTAAAATCACTCCAATTACAAGCCGATGAAGAAGAAAAAATTAACGCTAAATTAGCTATTGAAACCATAAAAACAATTAACGGTCAAGATGACATTGGGGTAGAAGACTTCATTAAAAATGTTAAAAAAGCTTAAGCCAGATGTACCCAACCCAATTTACTCTTAGATTTGATTTTAGCAAAAAAAATACAAGGTTTAGCAGAAAAAGCAACCCGATATACATCTATAAATTCGTTCGAAGACCTTTATACGTCCCTAAGACAGAATTTAAAACAAACTGGCTCCCTACTAGCAATAAAGAGTAAACTAGAATCCTGTAAACAAGGAGCGACAGAGACGGTTCAAAATTTTAGTTTACGATTCAGACAGCTAACTAACGAACTTAATTATGCTGTCCAATCAAAACACATTAATCAAACAGAAAGAAGAGTAAGATTAAATATAGAAGAGGAAGAAAATATTAATAGATATCTCCTCAATCTAAGAAAAGAAATCGGACTCCAGGTTAGACTACTGAAGCCCACTACTTTATCGGAAGCGCAAAGTCATGCTGTGGAAACAGAAATGTGGCTAAAGGAGTCACAACCCGTTCGACAAGTATCATCAACCAAATTTCAATCTAGACCAACACCGTTACCTAGACACCAAGCCAATACAACACCGACCCAAAGGGTATATAATCATAATATGGCTTTAAGTGAAAGAATGAAAATGAAATGTCACAAATGCGGCAATTTAGGACATTTTGCAAACCAATGTACGACAAAAACTATAAATTTTCAAACAGGCCAATTTTCAAAACGACCACCACAAGTCAGGAATATTCAAACAACAGAGGAGGAGTTGGAAAACGAGACCATGACAACAGAAGAAATACAAGAACAGATAAATTACGAGAATCAAGCAGAATATCTGCAATCAGCGGAAGATTACAATCCATTAGAGGAAGAAATCGACGAGGAAACGAATACTACTTACTAGTAGACACAGGAGCATCAATAAACCTCATTAAAAAACATCAAATACCAGAAGATTTAAAACCTTTTAAATTTAAAAAAACATTTGTCATGGGGAAAAATAAACATGTATCTGAAGAAGCAGTATATATACCGTATTTTTCTAGAAAACATCTTTTTCACATAATAAATGATGATTTTCCACTACCTGAATCTGGTATAATAGGTTTACCATTTTTTTTTAAATTTTCAAGGTATGCAGTAACACCAAATTACCTAATTCTAGACAAAAAAAATTATCCCTACATGATAATGGTAATTATATAGCACCACATACACAACAAGTATTTAGACTACAAGTTAAAGACGAAGACAATGAAATTTGGATAGAGAAGAATAGTTTGATCCCTGACGGTATATATAAAATTGAAAACGGTGGAATTACAACACCTGTAATAAATAACTCAGGAATTTTGAAGAAAATACCGAATGACATAGAATATGAAATAATTCAAAAAATAGAATCTCGAGATGAAAACTATCCCCCAACAAACAAGGATAGTAATACAAAACAATTTAAAAATCAACAAATGAATTACATTGAAAGAATCCGAAAACTACAAGAATTAATAAAATTAGACCATATTGAAAACGATGTCCATAAAGTTAGAGAAAGTATATACAAAATACTTCTCCAATATCAAGAAGTATTTACATTACCTGACGACCCACTCCCTTGCACGAATCTCACGGAACATGAGATCATTTTAAATTCAGGTAAAATAATAAACCTAAGATCTCACAAACTTCCAGAAAAACATAAAGAATTTGCCTTGGAAGAAACTCAAAAATTATTTAAAAAAGGAATAATTAGACATTCTCAGTCACCATTCAATTCACCATTGTGGGTAGTTCCAAAAAAAGGAAATAAACTTAGAATGGTCATAGACTACAGGCAAATAAATAAAGATACCGACCAAGATGCTTATCCTTTACCAGTAATAGACGATATCCTAGACCAACTAGGAAAAGATAAATTCTTTTCCGCTCTTGACATGAGTGCCGGCTTCCATCAAATTCCTATGAAAGAAGAATGTAAAAAATATACAGCATTCTCTAATTCCCAAGGACATTTTGAATATAACCGAATGCCCTTTGGATTAAAAAATGCACCAGCAACTTTTCAAAGAATGATGGATAACGCATTTAGAGGGCTAATAGGAAATTAATGTTTTGCTTATATTGATGATATTGTAGTATTTGGAGCAACTTTACAAGAACACAATAGAAACTTAGTGAAAGTTCTACAACGAATAAAGGAACTCGGCTTGAGATTAGAACCAACTAAATGTGAATATCTTAAACCTGAATTAGAATATTTGGGTCATCTAATAATAAAAGATGGGGTTAAGCCCAATCCTGTTAAAATTAAAGCGATACAGGATTTTAAGAGTCCAACCACAGTGAAACAAATTCAATCATTCCTGGGGCTCGCAGGATACTATAGAAAATTCATTAAGAATTTTTCATCAATAGCTAAACCCCTTACACTGTTAACCAGAAAAGATATTCCCTTTAATTGGACAACAGAATGCGAAAAAGCATTCAATAAACTTAAAAACGCTTTATGCACAGCACCTGTTTTAAAATTTCCAAATTTTAAAGAACAATTTACACTCACGACAGATGCTTCGAATCAAGGATTAGGAGCTGTTTTATCTCAAAACGGACACCCTTGTCTATTCATATCGCGGACTTTAAATCCTGCAGAACAAAACTACAGTACATCTGAAAAGGAACTTTTAGCAATAGTCTGGGCTGTTAAACGCCTAAGGCAATACCTCCTAGGAAACACGTTCAAAATTCAAACTGACCATAGAGCACTAATTTGGTTACATAATTGTAAAGACCCTAGTTCAAAATTATTAAGATGGAGAATTAAAATAGAAGAATACAAATATGAAATTGAATATGTAAAGGGTAAAGAAAATAAAGCAGCCGATTGCTTGTCAAGATTATTTTCAATTAATGAAAAAGACATTTTAGAACAAGCCTTAGAAAATATCGATATCGAAGAAATTGAAAATGAACTTCCCGACATAGAATTGTTTGATACTCCCATCAACCATGATTTAAATACACCAGAACCTACTAGTTACAGACTAGTTTTTGGAGACCCTTTATTTACACCAATCGAAAAAGAAATAATTCAAGAAATGATAGAATATCTCTCTAACATTTATCGTGAATCCAGTTTTCACTTGTGTTTTTCAAACACTAGAGAACTTACAAAGGAAGAAAAAAGGAAAATAATAGTTGAAGCCCATTCAACACATTTAGGAGAAAAGAATTCAATAGATAGGGCCAAAAAACTAGGGTATTGGATAGGAATGGATAACGATGTAATAAAATATGTCAAATCCTGTCCCATTTGTCAACTACAAAAAACTACTAGGATCACAAACCAAGCTAGTAGTATAATACCCGATATTCCTACCAAACCCAATGAAAAAATCGCACTTGATATTTTTGGGCCTCTACCTGAAACTACTCAAGGAAACAAATACGTATTGAGTCTACAAGATCGATTAACACGATACACAATATTAATACCCTTAAAAAATGAGACTACAGAATCAATTATTAGTAATTTAGTTGACCACTACATTTATATATTTGGAGCCCCAGAAACCATTCTGACGGATCAAGGCCAAAATTTCCTTTCTGAACTTATGCAACAATTTGAAGAAGCATTAAGAATTCAACATGTTAAAACAACGGCATTTCATCCCCAATCTAACGGTAATATTGAGCGTATGCACTCTACGCTAAAAAACCTCATTAAAACTTCTATTGCCGAAAATAATAAGGAATGGGACGATAATTTGAAATATATTAATTTCGCGATTAATACTATGAAAAATAATACCCTCGGAATATCACCGTTTGAGGCTACCTTCGGAAGAGAACCCAACATTCCTTCAACAATTAATCCTTCTCCAAACTTGACGTATTGTGACCTAGTCAAAAAATGGAAATCTAAACATGAACAAAATTTAAAAAGAATTAAGGAAAGAATTGAAATTGAACAGCAAAAAACTAAGTAATTATTAGAAGATAAAATAATCAGGAAACATCCAATTTATAAAGAAAAAGATTTGGTCAAATGGAAAAATAACAACAAACAAAATAAATTAGACCCAAGCTGGAAAGGTCCTGGGGAAATACTAGAAATATTAGAAAATAATAACCTCAAAATTAGACACGATAATAAAATCATAAGGATACACATAGATCAATGTATGCCTTATTTTTTAGATGGCGCTTGCGTTGACAATTCTACTTATAATCCTGATAACGACAACGAAAGCTAACTACTCAATAGAAGAGTTAAAAGGGAATGTATACATAGAAGAAACTAACAAAGTTCACCTATATAATGAAGAATGGAGACTAATAATAGGGATAAATTTAACAACAACCGAAGAAAGAATGGAAGCAATAGATCATACTTTAATAACAGCTGAACGAGCGTGTGGGATATCCTGTGCACCTAAGGAAGAACTAAAATTAATTAAAAAAAGGTATAATAGACTAACTTCAAAAATCTCAATTTTACATAAACTATTAGGAAAACAAAGACAAAAAAGAGGCTTAGCCAATTTTGTGGGAGATATTTCTAAAACCTTATTTGGAACCCTCTCTGAATCTGATCTAAATCAAATTAACTCTGAATTTGATAAACTATATAATGATAATAAGAAAATAGCATCTATATTGACCAATCACACAAAAATCCTCAAATTGATATTAGATTCCTCCTCAACGGAATATTCAACAATAAAAATGGAAATTGGTAAAGAATTAGGAATAGCTCAAAAACTAAGTCAAACTGTAAACAATAATACGAAGGACAACTTTGTTAATACTAAACTAATTTTAGTAACCCTCTTAATTGATTAATTAAATGAAGATACTGACACAGCTATAAATTTTAACACCAGAAATTTTAAAAAACACACTAGAAGAATTTGAACAGCATCACAGGACAAGATATCACTTCGATAACAAAGAGGAAAATTATCAATATATCCTTGATATTAGCTCACTCTCAGTAGCAATAATTCAAGGACTCTTCACTTACATATTAGATATACCCGTTCTAGAGACAGAAGAAGGATCTTTACAGAAAATTATCCCTATCCCAGAAAAGAAGGGCAACCTTTATCTATCTATTATACCTGACCACGAACTAGTCATTAAATATAGAGATTCTTATGTTCCAACAGACAAACAAACGACTGATTATTATAGATCAATAGCAAGCTATTTAATTTATAAGCGAAATCAGCCTAATCTTAAGTTATTAGAAAGTCAAACTTGTGAATCAAGTCTTTTTAAAAGGTATGCTGAAATAAATTGTAACCAATCTCCATATTTACTCCACAAAGAAACCTTTATACCAATATCTGACGGATATATTATAATTCCGCTTAAAACAATGAACCTAGACATAAGCTGCGACCGGAACATAACAACTATAGAAATAGTTAAACCCGTTAAAATAAAAGGAGACAGTTGTAAGTTGTATAATAATTATGATCAATTAAGTTTACCGAAGCATTTACAAGAAAAACAAACTTATTGGATCAATGTAACCTACGATATTAAATATAATGATCAAGACCTTAGTAATTTAGAGAAGAAGCTAATCCAGCTTCCTAAACAAATAGATAATAATGAACTGAAACAAGCTCGACTTAGCCTTGACGATACCGAAAATACATTACAAACCATAGCTACTCATAGACGTTTAAAAACTTGGAAAGAAAAAGGAATAGAATGGTTACAATACTTGGGATATACATCTCTAGCTGTAAGCACCTTATTTATATTGTATAAAACCGGAATCTTCAAAGTAATATCGAGTATCATTCTGAAAAAACTATGTTTATTCTGCGTGAAAACAAATTTCCAAAACCTACTCATATTGTAACATATAGCCCTAGTATACAACCACTGCTAGACAATAAGGAAATCAAAACTCGAAAAGTAACATTTTAGAAGTTTAGAGGCTAAACTCTGTCTAAAAAGGGGGTTGTAATGGTTGACCTTTTTGGTTCTTTTTGGTTCTAAATTATATTCTAAATTGTATTTTGCTGAATAAACGAGTCGAGTACCAACTGGTGACTCGACTGCTTTTTTAAAAAACTCTAAATTGTATAATTCGGCACAACATATTCTTAAAGATATATATAATTTCAAATTACCTGCGAAATATATAGTACAATTCCTTCCACCACTTTGTTTATTCCATCAATTGAAGTCTTTGATTAAAGTGAACATCTTATATTTTTGTGTTAGACAGTGGCTGCTAAGGTTAAACTTCTTGATGCGCGAAACATGAACTTTAAGTTTAATGTTCCGTCCAATCAACAAAACTTGAGCATACAGTTTTTAACAGTAGGTTTAACTGCAAACAACAAACAACGACAAAACTGCACCATAGAGACACGTACGCACCTATAGCCGGCAGAACACAAACAAACAGAAATGGCGGACCGGGACAACAAATGCTTCACGTGGCACGTGCCTTCTTTGTTTCCAAAATTTTCTGTTGCGGGAGGCATTATACGGCATTCAAGTTAAAGAGACGGCGAACCGCATTAAGTTGCTCTAGTCCTCTGCATGCTTTCTACCGAGGAAAGCATTGTATGGCATTCAAGTTGGAGGGCCGCCGATTCGCATTAAATGGCATTGAACCTATTTTCTACTTTGTTTTGTAAATCGCATTGTATGTCATTGGCGCTGGAAAACTGTTCAACCGCATTAAAAGGCATTGATTAAATTTTTTGCAACGGCATTATCAAGTAGACAGTTTAATGCCTTAACATATGTGCGCATTCAAACGCATTAAACCGAGGAGTAGCTTTATCCAATAAAGCGCATTCAATGGCATTTCGGACAAAAATGCAATTAGTACGCATTTAAAGGCATTGAAATGTATGTTTTTTCTAATGCCATTCTATGCGTATCAATCAACTCCTTCTTACCGGGCTATGTTTGTACCACAATCAGTATCTGAGAAATCGATTAATTCAGCTTCTGTGTTACTGAAAAAAATTTTCATCATCTCGGTTTTCTTCAAATAAGTTAGCTTTTGTTTTGCAGCCTTCCAATGTGAAACTTGTTTTTTGATTTGTCCGGTTTAACCTCTATTCTTGAACCGTAGTGAAGCTGCCCTGAACATTCAATTCATTTATATTTTTTTTAGACCGTGGACGGCTTGATTGCGTCAATCCATATAGAGAAATTTTTTACCTTCAAGTACTGTTGATAATCCTTACTGAAACTCTATGTAGATGATGTACGTTGATTTCGAATTTGACGTCGAAAATTACAAATTCAAAATGGCTGTTCTAATATTGTAGATAAAATTTAAAATACTTACATATTTGTAAGAAACTTTGTATATGGGGATTTTTGAGGTCACTATTTTCGAAATTTACGTCAGAAGTTACAAACTCAAAAAAAATTGGTGTAAAAAATTCAAGATTAAGGAAAGCAGAGATAATTCCGTAATTGAAAGATAAGTATTCAATTGAAAATCTGGATGCTTGGTTTTTATGAGTTCCCCTGCCTCTCACAATTCCAGGGTGCTTCTTTTTTGTACGTGCCCTCGCCTCTCACATTTTCGGAGAGCTTGTTGTTTGTGAGTCTCCTCGCCTTACATTCAGTTCACGGAGAAAATATGGTAAACAAAGAGTTTTCTGTTGTATTTTTGGTGTACACATGACGAAACACTTTAAAACAGGTAGAACCACGTAAAAACATGCCGAAGCACTTTATAACATATCGAGACACGTAAGGCATATCAAAATACATCAATAGACGAGCTGTGGACAAATTGGAGGTAAATCACTTTCGAAAACACAGCCGAATTTCCAAATAAATAATCGAACAGTAGTTACAGTAAATACTATGCTAAAGAGACAGAGTATTCAATAATGACACACAGTCAGTCGATCATGTCACATATAGTAGGACGATGCCATGTAGTGGAATCTAAAGCATTATTTATGTGGAGTTCACGTGAAATATCGATTTCAGTGCATAAGCAGTAAGGAAATTGTGCTACGTTTCTGCTTTTAGAGTACAACAACTATTTTTGCCACTGTTAATTGGTATTTGGTCTATTTATGATTTTCAAATCACTCAAAATACAATATATAGTCTACAATTTGAGTTTGAAGTGTCCAGGATTTCATACCCGCATACTTTGCAAGAATAATATTAGCGCATGCGCACTTTGAAACACATTTATTTTGTAATCTGAACCTAAAAAGGTAGTTATATTTTAAATGAATTCAGAAAGTATGGATGAAGTTAAAACTGTTTTCGCGAGAGAGAAAAAGTATATAGCAAAGTTTTTCAGTTCAATACTTTTGTTGTTATACTTTCCTATTATATTCACCCCTCTTAGATTTGATAAAATCTACTATGTATTTGTATTCGTGTTTATTCGTCAAAAGTTCCTAGGGCTACATAGCCCTATAAGGAACAAGTGATAAATATTACAATTAAAATGTGACAATGATCGATTTAACGACTGAAATTAAAAATAGGTATTTAACAAGATTAAGGATATCGCCAACGGCAATACCACGCTGAAAACACCAGTTCTCGTAAAATCACTGAAGTTAAGCAGTGTTGGGCGCGGTTAGTACTTGGATGGGTGACCGGTCGGGAATACTGCGTGCTGTTGGCCCTTCGTGGGTGTGGTGAGCCCACACTAGTAGTACTAGTAATGAATAATCCACCTAGAAACACTACTCGAATCGGGTAGTGTCACGCCTACCCCGAAAGGCAAATGGCTTAATGGTATAAAAAAAAAAGATAGACTATAATACACATAATTAGATGTGGTCTATTACCAGTAATACTGTAAATGTACATACGCAATCATACATACTAAAAAAGTAAATACATTGATGTGCACGCTTACATATGTTTTTAAACTCAAGGATTTAAGTTTTGTCAATGTGTAATTTCGGGAGTAGGATTTGAAGTTACAAATAAGTAACCAAAAAGGAGTTTTCTAAAGTGATATTGTGAAGGTGCATTTCTAATTGTAATGCGTAGTTTTTTCCAGAGACGAGCACCATGAATAATGAAAGATCTTTGCATTTTACACGTGCTGTGTGGCTTAATTTCAAGTACTGTTTTCCTTTCACGAACTTTGGAATGTTTCGGTTGATCTTTGTCAACAAAACAGAAGTGGTTAAAAAGTTAGTGCGGAGCTTTATTACTGAATAGGCTATAAAGCAAGTTACCCATACAAAATTTAATTTATCTCATTAAATATATACAAGTTATGAAAAAGTTTCTAAAATAATAAAAAATTTATAAATATTTCAAGAAGTCTAAAACAAAATGTAGATTTTTGAACATTCCGAAATGTAATTCAAAACATTTTTATCAATTTTACACGATCATAAAGTAATTTCAAAATATCTTCAATTTCAACGTGACAATTTTTAATTCTTCTATTTAAAAACACTTTTATTTGTAAATAACTTTAAAATATATTGAGAAGTTTTAACAAAATTACCTTTTTAAGAAGTACGAAATATTTCATAATACTGAAACGTGTTTATTGTGATGCCTAAGAAAATTAATAATTAACACAAATATCAAAACATACTCTCAATGATTTTATAAGCAATTTTTTTCTATTTCAAAATACTGTAAAAAAATTGTATGACAAATTTGATTGATTTTATTAAATATGTACAAGTTATGAAAAAATTTCTATAATAATAAAAAATTTATAAATATTTCATAAAGTCTAAAACAAAATGTAGATTTTTGAACCTTTCGAAATTTAATTTAGAAGATTTTCATGAATTTTAAATGATATTAGAATAATTACAAAATCAAAACAGCTACAATTTGAGCGTTACGATTTTAATTCTTTTATTTAAAAACAATTTCATTTGTAAATAACTTTAAGATATATTGATAAGTTTTAACAAAAGTACGAAATATTTCATAATACTGAAAAGTGTTTATTGTGATTGCTAAGAAAATTGATAATTAACACAATTATCAAAATATACTCTCGAAGATTTTATAAGCAATTTTTTTCTATTTCAAAATATTGTAAAAAAATTTTATGAAAAATTTGATTGTTTTTATTAAATATATACAAGTTATGGAAAAATTTCTGAAATGATAAATAATGTGTAAATATTTCAAATAGTCTAAAACGTTTTGGATGAAAATTCAAAAAGTTAGAGCCTTTTCAAAAATTTTGAGACCAACGCACGTTATGAGAAAAAAGCCAGGAGGAGAAAAACATTGGTTTTTGAACACCCTACAAGATTGTTATAATAACTTTTGAATTTTCGTGAAAAATGGAAAATTGAAACTTTGATCGCACAACCAAAATAATGAAAAATAAAAAATTCCATTTTCCGGTAAAACTATCTAGGATACGAAAAAGATGAGAAAACGAAAATTGGGCTTTTAAAAAAAGATCTACACATTTTTTGGTAATTACTTTTAAATCGGAGGCGTCAATTTTGCTTAATTTTGTAAAAGCAGCATTGAAAACAAAAATTAAATGTTTGGACAAACGACACAAGCTACGAAAAAAATAATCAGACAAAAGTTATTCACTCAAAGAAGAGCTACAAGATTGTTATCAATTATTTTTTAAAGGATGCGTTCTAAGGAAAATAATGTATTTTGTAATGACATTCCCCTTGAGAAGATTCTTCGTTATTAACTTTCAACATTCATACAAGAAAAATTCACATAGGCGCGCGCTTCGAGCGCGCGCTGGACCATTAAGCCGTTTCCCTTTCAGCGAGCCTCTAGGGGTAGGCGTGACACTACCCGATTCGGGTAGTGTTTCTAGTCTGGAATAAAAACTTTTTATTTTCGAGGGAGGAAAAAGATTTGTTAAAATTAACCCCACCCCCACCCCCACAGGAGGCAGGGGTGGGGGTAACTTTGTAATTTCAAATGGCAACCCCAATTTTTTATCACAGATTCAGATTCTCCTACACGAAATACGTAAGTTTTATTCGGAAAATTTGTTTCGATTCGCGATAGATGGCGCTGCAATTGCGAAAAATGAAATTGTTGACACTACTTTTAGCTCTACCCAGGAATAACGACGTGGACGTAGTAGTTGTCTATTCCCTTCGGGGTGCTTAATTTTGATGAGTCCCCTTGCCTCTCACCATCCATCGGGGTGCTTGAACTTTTGGCAACGGGACAGTAAGAATGATAAAACTGTCGAAAACCATTCCCGAATGCAGTTGGTTGACGACAGTCGATTTTGGATGTAGAAATTACATATCATCGAGTCTCCACTGTCTACAATCCTCGACGTCATTCCGGCCGAGCGATAACCGCGTCTGTCCGTGCTTAACGTTTATTCATTAGGAAGGTTGATTGTGTTCATTTGATTTGGGTGTGTTGGTTGCTTTCGTTTGGGTTATTGTTGTTGGTGACGTTCGTTTGAGTTGGTTTGGGTGTCGTTGTATTTCCTCATTACCTTACTTCATTACTTTTACAATGGAAATTCTATCTCAGCAACAGAAGATTGAAATTATTCTCATTTATGGAGAAAGTGGCAGGAATATCAATGATGCTCTCTCGCTTTATGCTCAACGCTTTCCAGAAAGTGTTCCTTCACGCGCTTCTTTTTACCAGGTTGTCCCAAACTTCATCACTGACGGAAGTGTACAACCGAAAAAAAGGAAGCGTCAAGTAACAGTTACTGGAGTTGATAATGAAATTGCAATTTTAGCTGCAGTCACTCATGACCCTCATGTTAGTACTCGACAACTAAGCCGCGATTCCGTAATGTCTCTATCCAGTGTTTGGAAGGTATTAAAACGTAATAATTATCATCCGTATCATATTTCACTGCATCAAGAACTTCATGGAAATGATTTTCAGAACCGAGTGACATTTTGTCAATGGGCGGTTCAGCAGATACAAGGAAACCCGAATTTCTTTTTTCTAGTACTCTTCACAGACGAGTCGTCTTTCACAAACCGTGGTAACGTTAATCGGCACAACATGCATTATTGGAGTGTAGAAAATCCACATTGGTTGCGTGAAGTTGAGCATCAGCGTCCATGGTCCGTGAACGTTTGGTGTGGAATAATTGGAGATCAACTTATCGGTCCGTATTTTATTGATGGAAATTTGAACGGTGAAAAATATCGTGACTTTTTAGAAAATCAACTTCCAATATTGCTGGAAGACTTAAGCTTGGAAGTGCGACACAACGGTTGTCCAGCACATTATGCGGCAATCGCGAGGGAACAACTCAATCGCGAATTCAATGGACGATGGATCGGTAGAGGAGGTCCAGTAAATTGGCTTGCCAGATCGCCAGATCTTACGGCGCCGGATTTCTATTTGTGGGGTTATCTAAAGAATCGCGTGTATCAAGAAGTGCCCACAACTCGTGATAACATGATCGAGCGAATCAGGTCTGCTTGTGCACAAATATCACCAGACACAATTCGCAATTGTGTGGAATCTTCCAAAGCTCGGATTAACAAGTGCATCGAAGTGCGAGGACACCATTTTGAGCACTTATTGTAAAATAATTAATCGAAATCAAGCATCCCTGTGGTGAGAGGCAAGGGGACTCACCGAAATTAAGCACCCCGAAGGGAATAGACAACTACTACGTCCGCGTCGTTATTCCTGGGTAGAGCTAAAAGTAGTGTCAACAATTTCGTTTTTCGCAATTGCAGCACCATCTATCGCGAATCGGAACAAATTTTCCGAATAAAACTTACGTATTTCGTAAAGGAGAATCTGAATCTATGATAAAAAATTGGGGTTGCCATTTGAAATTACAACGTTACCCCCACCCCTGCCTCCTGTGGGGGTGGGGGTGAGGTAAATTTTAACAAATCTTTTTTTCCCCTCGAAAATAAAAAGTTTTTATTCTAGACATTTTTTCCGTAGGATGCGTATTTTTTGAGATATTTCGTTGTCTCAAGTTTAAAAAAACACCCTTATACAGGGTGCTTCTTTTGAAAAGCGATTTCGCAAAAATTTACATCACACCCCAATCCCTGGGGGCGGGAGAGGGGGACTTTAAAATTTCAAATGTGAACCTATATTTTTCATTGAGATTCAAATTCTCCCCATTTGAAATTTTAAATTAAGCCACGTCCCGCCCCCAGGGGGTTGGGTGCAGGGTACATTTTTTGGTGATTCGCTTTTCCCTCTGAAAAATAAATTTTTCGTTATGGACCTTTTTCCCTTGGATGCGTATTTTTTTTAGATATTTCGATGTCTCAAGATAAAAGATATAAATTTTGTAATGTTGTGCTACCTGTCATAAACGGCGTTGAAAATAAATTAAGATCAATATTCTGTATAAGTTATACACTCTAAAACAGACTTGGAGTAGATTACCTATTTTTCATTTTGAGTATTTCTATCTAATAAACCTAAAACATTCTGATGATCATCGAGAAAAATTATGTAAAACAATAAAGCCAAGTGAAATCACAAACATAACCTCAGCTAACGTTCGTACTTTTAAATTAATGTTTATATAGTTTTCTTAACTTATTATTCTCAATTGATTTTGAGGTTAGGTTTGCTCGAACGATTTTAATAAATCTACTTACCGTCATCCTCATTGCGCACTAGGGAATGGCAGCAATTAACCTATATTTTTGAAATCACATTACACTCAAAACCGAGCCGTATTGTGGAAAATATAAAATACAACATCAGATATATCAGGCGGTCGGTACAGCAGATGGCGCTGCAATTTACAACTGGTATTTTCTCGATATGTGGTTCAGACCCGAACCACAAGAGTAGCCATGCGACAGCCACAATGTGGCAAACACGATCGGGGCCACATCGGAAATCGGGACCAAATTGGGCAATTTCTGCACGGGAATAAAAGAATTATATTTATATACAAATTTTGAGTGGACTGAATTGTGAATCTAAACCATTCTCGAATCAGATGGAACACATTCACACAATTTCATCAAAATCGGTCCAGCCGTTTAGGAGGAGTTCAGTCACATACACACGAATAGAATTATATAGATATAAAGATTTCCAGTGGACTGAATTGTGCATCTAAACCATTCTCGAATCAGATGGAACACATTCACACAATTTTATCAAAATCGGTCCAGCCGTTTAGGACGAGTTCAGTCACATACACACGAATAGAAGAATTATATATAAGTATCTAGCTAGCATTGCTATATCTTTTCAATATATTCATATTTGAATTTTCCGCTCTCATCTTCGATTGGTCTTCCTTTCGATTGGTTGGAAAAGAAGGCAACTTTGTACAAAAGGGTAGACAGCAAAGCCACGTGTAGCCATGCGATTTATTCGCTTAAGTTTATGTTAATTAATTATGCTAATAATTCTAGTACAACCTGCTACACGAAAATAAGTTTAAAATGAACCTATGAGCAAAATAAACCTTTCAACGACAGTGAAACATTCGTATAAGTACGTCTTAATTGGTACTTTCTCTCTTTCAAATTTCCGACACCGCAATCGAGAAAGTTCACTCAATTTGAACAAATTTTTGTTTTGCTTGTTGCACAAATAACGCTTGGATATTTAACCGATCCAACATTCTTCAGTATGCTATTATTGTGATAATTGAGACAATTTCTATCTACAACATTAGTGTGTTGCAAAGGTACGGATAGTTGCTTTAGAATTTTCAGTGTCATAACCTCACTTTGCTAGTCTTTGTTGCATGAACAGGACTACAAAATGCTGAAAACCTGTTTAATTTATATTAAGTTGGACTGAAAAATATGAAAAATGTTCTGTTTTAATTTTCTAATATTTTTTAATAAAGTATAAAGTTCTCAATTTATTGTTTATTTAATACCGCAAGAAAATTAAAATAATAGTATGGTTAAACATAAAAAAAATAAAAGGGCGCTGCTCTGGGCCAGATCCGACCGTCCTTATGGATGCCCAGTCTGGCCCTGATCAGGCTAAGCGTTTCATTTCGAATCTGGCGCTGGAAGGATTGCCCGACTGGGCCCACATTCTGCCACATCTGGGCCCGACCCGCGCCACGCCGAAATTTCTGCACGGGTTCGTGTGTATGTGACTGAAGTCCTCCTAAACGGCTGGATCGATTTTGATGAAATCGTGTGTGTGTGTGTGTGTTCCAGTGGATTCGACAATGGTTTAGATTCACAATACATTACCCTGGAAATCTTTATATATATATATATATATATATATATATATATATATATATATATAATTCGTCTGTTCGTGTGTATGTGACTAACTCCTTCTAAACGGCTGGACCGCTTTTGATGAAATTATGTGTGTGTGTGTTCCAGTGGATTCAAGAATGGTTTAGATTCACAATTCCGTCCACTGGAACTCTTTATATATATAATTCTTCTATTCGCGTGTATGTGACTGAACTCCTCCGAAACGGTTGGACCGATTTTGATGAAATGTTGTGTGTTTGTTCCAGTGGATTCGAGATTGGTTTAGATTCACAATTCAGTCCACTAGAAAATGTTTTCTACATCTTTACATATACAATTCTTCTGTTCGTATGTATGTGACTGAACTCCTCCGAAACGGCTGGACCGATTTTGATGAAATTTTGTGTGTTTGTTCCAGTGGATTCGAGATTGGTTTACAAGGGGAAGGCCTCAAGTATGAAACTCAAATCGAGTTCACATGACGATAATTCGAAAGATTATCGAATTTCATTCGACACGTATCACGGCTTTTTTGTAAGTGGAGCCTAGTTTTTTAAATATTAATGTTTTAAAATTGCGGCTACCTCCACTGATACACTAGTATCAGTCACGCGGGAATTTGTTCAGCCAGCGGCGCTGGCCCTGCGGTAGCGTGCCTACTTGCGACTCGTTGCTGTCGGGGTTCGAATCTTTTGACTAGATTTTTTTTTTTTTTTAATAATACCAAAAATTTTAATTATTATCAGTAACAATTTTAATATATAATATTTCGGAAGGTTGAAAAAAGTAGACACTTTCTAATTATAATATAATATAATATATTAAATAATACTCTTTTTTTTCTTTATAATTATGAAGTACATAATTTGGGATGATAATCGTCATATAACCATTTAAAGCATAACCTTCTCTCGCAGCGGGCGCATTTTATAAATGCGACTCTATGACAGTTGCAGTTTTCACGCGTCAAAGTAATTGGAAAAAAAACTTGATTGATGTTCAAAAAATCATTTTTTTTCAGGTAATAACTTTGAAGCGTACCACGCGTATTCAATCATATTTTTAAATATAGGAGCACTCATTTGATGATGTATGATAGAATGGATTTTTATGGCATCTTCGCGAGAAGTTATTTCTCTTTGCTCTTTCAAAACATTTCGGTGGTATTGTTTTAACAGTACAAGATACTTCGCCTGAATCATTACTGAAAACATCATCATAAATTGAAGAATCTGCTTGTCCACCCCAGGAGTCAACTAGCAACAAAAATTCATTTCCACCAACATAGGGTTTGAGAAAGTTTTGAAAGTATTAACAAAAAAGTTCTTTTGTTAATTTCCCAGATTTTGCAACTCTGGGCCCAAAAGTATTACCAGTTTCTTGCATACATAAAAATACGGTGGGAAGTTATGTCCCAGCAGCAGTTACACTGAATTGGACCGTTTACGAATGAGTCATTTTGATCAAATTTTTTTTTGGACCAAAACGGTTTTCGCACCTTTGAAATTTAGTGACCGGTTATAAACAATTTCGTACTGACAGCCCGACTGATCAGTATTTATGACAAATCGTAACAAAGACATTGGCATCAATACCCGTGTTTGTTTCTGAAAATTTTCAGCAGCTGCGACTGTATCTTTCAGCAAAGCAACATCATTTCTGCTAATAAATTTGGTGACTTTTCGCTGTCTTTTCATGTATTTTCTTTTGAAGTTTCTCGCCCATGATAGACTCGCGATGAAAGAGAAGTTTTCATTCAAAAGAGGAAAAGCCACCGCCATTGCCCATTGTTGCAAAATCTTCGTTGTGACCTGCTCGTGATTTTCTCGTGCATCTTTGAAGCGTTCATAAGTTTCGGAATTGATGATTGTCATTTTGTCGAATTTGTTACTTCCATTGCTGTTACTTACTGCTGTTACTATTTGTTACTTCCATTGTTGCTTCCATTTCTCTAGAGTCTCCTTTCTTTTCAACTTGGAAAATGCTCTATGCAATGTTGCAATACTGTAATTTGGATGCTTTCGGGAAAAAGCAACAGCTTTTTCTTTATATGATAATGGTACATAATCTTTTGGCGGATCAGTGACATCGAAAGGTTTGAATTCGTCGTTATCATTATTTTCTTCTGTGCACTATAAAAAGTAAAAAAAAATGTTCGATTGTGAATCTGGCAACATCTTTCTTAAATATTCAAAATTTTACGATTAATTATATCACATAAAAAAAAGTTTATCTACCTGGACATACAAACTAGAATCCACCTGTTCGTCAAAAAGAATCAAATCCTCTTCCGTTGAGAGGACGTTCTCTTTGCAATAAAGTTTTATTAAATCGCATAATCCTTTGCCAATAACTCGAGCAGAGTGAGCGATTGCGTAACAGGGCTTGGGCACTAACGAATTTTGCATCTTCAATAAACTCCACGCAACTTTCATAGAGTTCGTAAAATCCGTCACGGATAAATTCTCGTTCAAAATACTACTATCACTGTAACTTTTTGTTTGTCCATTACAACCAACAGAATTTTCGTCACTTTCCATGATTTTGTCGCTTTACAAACAACAAGGGGGCACCGAAAAGACAGAAGGGAAAATTTTTTGAAGTTGATTTTCAAATGGATAAAATGTCATCTTTTCGAATCGAAAGAAAATAAGGCACAATACGTTGACACGGTAAGCGTACTTTATATGAGTACAGTAATATTCACCTTGAAATCGGGGTGAATATTTACATTTGATTTTCTCTTTGGAGTACCAAGAACAACCACAGAAAGAATAGATAACCAGAATACAATTTTGAACGTCAATCAAGTTTGTTTTCCAATTACTTTGACGCGTGAAAACAACAACTGACGATTATCACCCCAAATTATGTACTTCATAATTATAAAGATAAAAAAGAGTATTATTTAATATATTATATAATATTATAATTAGAAAGTATTTAATTTTTTCAAACTTCCGAAATATTATATACTAAAATTGTTAAGGATAATAATTTGAATTTTTGGTATTATTAAAAAAAAAATCTAGCCGAAAGATTCGAACCCCGACAGCAGCGAGTCACAAGTAGGCACGCTACCGCAGGGCCAGCGCCGCTGGCTGAAAAATTTCCCGCGTGACTGATACTAGTGTATCAGTGAAGGAAGCCGCAATTTTAAAACATTGATATTTAAAAAACTAGGCTCCACTTACAAAAAAGCCGTGACACGTGTCGAATGAAATTCGATAATCTTTCGAATTATCGTCATGCGAACTCGATTTGAATTTCATACTTGAGGCCGTCCCCTTGTTAGATTCACAATTCAGTCCACTGGAAAATGTTTTATACATCTTTACATATATAATTCTTCTGTTCGCGTGTATGTGACTGAACTCCTTCTAAACGGCTGAACCGATTTTGATGAAATTTTGTGTGTGTGTTTCAGTGGATTCGAGATTGGTTTAGATTCACAATTCAGTCCAGTGGAAAATGTTTAATACATACATATACATGTAGATATACACATTTACATATTTTATTTATATACATGTATAATTCTTCTGTTCGTGTGTATCTGACTGAACTCCTCCTAAACGGCTGGACCGATTTTGATGAAATTTTGTGAATGCGTTCCATCTGATTCGAGAATGGTTTAGATGCACAATTCAGGCCACTCGAAATTTGTATATAAATATAATTCTTCTATTCGTGTGTATGTGACTGAACTCCTCCTAAACGGCTGGACCAATTTTGATGAAATTTTGTGTGTGTGTTCCAGTGGATTAAAGAATCGTTTAGATTCACAATTCAGTCCACTCGAAATTTTTATATAAATATAATTCTACTATTCGTGTGTATGTGACTGAACTTCTCCTAAACGGCTGGACCGATTTTGATGAAATTGTGTGTGTGTGTGTGTGTGTTCCAGTGGATTTGAGAATGGTTTAGATTCACAATTCATTTCACTGGAAATCTTCACATATATAATTCTTCTGTTCGTGTGTATGTGACTGAACTCCTCCTAAACGGCTGGACCGATTTTGATGAAATTGTGTGAATGTGTTCCATCTGAATCGAGAATGGTTAAGATTCACAATTCAGTCCACTCGACATTTTTATATAAATATAAGACTTCTATTCGTGTGCATGTGACTGAAGTCCTCCTAAACGGCTGGACCGATTTTGATGAAATTCTGTGTGTGTGTGTTCCAGTGGATTCGAGAATGGTTTAGATTCACAATTCATTCCCCTGGAAATCTTTACATTTATATAATTCTTCTATTCGTGTGTATGTGACTCAACTCCTCCTAAACGGCTGAACCGATTTTGATGAAATTGTGTGAATGTGTTCCATCTGATTCGAGAATGGTTGAGATTCACAATTCAGTCCGCTCGAAATTTTTATATAAATATAATTCTTCTATTCGTGTGTATGTGACTGAAGTCCTCCTAAACGGCTGGACCGATTTTGATTAAATTGTGTGAATGTGTTTCATCTGATTCGAGAGTGGTTTATATTCACAATTCAGTCCAGTGGAAAGCTTTATATATATATACATCTTTATATATATAATTCTTCTGTTCGTGTGTATGTGACTGAACTCCTTCCAAACAGCTGGACCGATTTTGATGAAATTGTGTGAATGTGTTCCATCTGATTCGAGAATGGTTTATATTCACAATTCAGTCCACTGGAAAGCTTTATATACATATATATATATATATATATATGATACAGGCAAAGTCCGAAGTGCCGGCACACCGCAGTCTGCCTAGGCCCTCCGCGAATTGCCTGAGCGGTGTCAGGCAAAGTCCGAAGTAGCACTTTCACTTCGGACTTTGCCTAGGCAAATCGCGAAGTGCCCGACAGGCGCAGGCAAAGTCCGGAATAAGAATAAAACCTTTCGGGTTTACTTTTTCCGCTGCAAAGTGCGCTGGCTCGGGAATTTACAATTCAAAATAGTCTACAGGTCGCAACTCTGAATGGATTTAAACGTTTTTTTTTAGAAATGATCAGCAGTAAATTTGTAAGAAAGCTTATGGAGTATATTTATTCATTTATGTTTCAGTATAATTATTTATTCAACGCAAGTTTTTTTCTCTAAAGAAAATAAGAAATAATCTCGAAATGTATCATATTTAACTTAGATGTACTTAGAAAACATAAATAATTCATTTTTAATATTTTTATTGTTCTTTAGTATAAATAATTTCCAAATTCAAGCCTTTTCAGGAAAACCCGATTATTTAAAGCGCATTTACGGACTATATATTCCATACAAGTCGTCAGTCTATTATTTCTAATAATTATATTATTAATAACAATAATAACAACAATAATATAATAATACAACATTATAAAAAAAAAATTGATTAGCATTTCGAACTCGAAAGTTCATTGCCTCACTACCCGATTCGGGTAGTGTTTCTAGGTGGATAAATACTACCGTGTGGGTCCACCACACCCACGACGGGTCAACAACACGCAGTATTCCCCGAACGGTCACCCATCCAAGTACTAACCGCGCCCAACACTGCTTAACTTCAGTGATCTAACGGGAACTGGTGTTTTCAGCGTGGTATCGCCGTTGACATACAACATTATACAGTAATTATTAATATAATTAAATTAATAATGAACTATTATAAATTCATTATTTTATTATTTATTTTATTATTATTAATGAATTAATATAATAATTATTCAAAAAAATAAAAAAATAACCAAAAATGCCTTCGACATATTGCGCTGTAACCATCTCAAGCCTGAGACATTAATTGTCAACAATAACAATAATATGATATAGTAATATAATAACAATAATTGGCAAATAAAAAATCTGTCTTTGATTGAATATCTGGTTTTTAAATGGTTTATAATAACAATGATTTTAATTTTTGAGATATATCTTGAAATACTTTTTAAACAATGATACTAAGGTTTAGTGAAAAATAAAAAATCTGTCTTTGAGTCAAATAGCCAAATAGAACATTTTGAATGTTAATAACAAATTTTTTAAGCGAAACACCTATTTCTGTCTCTATTTACTGAAAAGCTGAAAAAAATTATAGTATATCTTTTATGATAGAAAGAATTTTACACGTATAATGAATCATTTTCCATCAAATAAATCAACAATAAACAATTATTGTTATTGATAACCTAATTATTACAAATAATATACTCGTGACTTGTATGGAATTTATAGTCTGTACATTAGTTTTAAATAAAGTACCCAAATAAAAGGGTAGTGGGAGAGAGTGGGGAGAAAAATTTTCCATTAGGTACGAAACTTATACGACATTGGAAGGAAATTTTGTTTTGAAGTGTAATTGCTAAGAATTAGATTTAAAAAATGATATTCGGTGTCTAAAAGCTCTCAATAATTAAAATCATTGTTGTTATAAACCATTTAAAAATCAGATATTCAATCAAAGACAGATTTTTTATTTGCCAATTATTGTTATTATATTATTATATCATATTATTTTTATTACTTGTATTGTTGAGAATTAATGTCCAGGGCTTAAGACTGTTACAGCCCAATATGTCGAAGGCATTTTTGGTTATTTTTGGATTTTTTTATTTTTTTAATAATTATTATTTTAATTCATTAATAATAATATCAATAATAATAAAATAAATAATAAAATAATTCATTTATAATAATTCATTATTAATTTAATTATATTAATAATTACTGTATAATGTTGTATTATTATTGTATTATTATATTATTGTTGTTATTATTGTTATTAATAATCTAATTATTACAAATAATAGACTGGTGAATTGTATGGAATATATAGTCCGTAAATTCGCTTTAAATAATCGGTTTTTCCTGAAAAGGCTTGAATTCGGAAATTATTTATACTAAAGAACAATAAAAATATTACAAATGAATTACTTATATTTTCTAAGTACATCTAAATTAAATATGATACATATTGAGATTATTTTTTATTTTCTTTAGAGAAAAAAACTTGCGTTGAATAAATAATTATACTGAAACAAAAATTGATAAATATACTCCATAAGCTTTCTTACAAATTTACTGCTGATCATTT
>CAKNXH010064433.1:1490-39294 GCA_932178445.1 Andricus quercusramuli | reverse complement strand
GAACTGCCTACCCCCGACTCTCTGTTTGCCAGCCCGGACGAAGTCTTCATCCCGATTTGCAGCTCCCAGGAGAAATTCTCACCGGCAAAACCTAGCATAATCGATCGGACTCGGCGTAACTTTTTTTCCGACTAGCCTGACTAGGTACATCCCCACTACCTCCCCGCTCAAGAAAATTTCTTCCTTCTCAAACTGAAACGACTTCCTTGCTGATTAGTTGGCCTAGGCACAGCCCCACTGCTGCCCTATCTTCCTTCTCGAACTGAAGCGACTTCCTTGCTGATTAGTTTGCCTAGGCACAGCCCCACTGCTGCCCTATCTAGAAATTTCCGGTTGAGTTCTTTGATAAATTATTTCGTCTCTACCCCCTCCCTTTGATTTTTCCGTACCATTAAGCGGGAAGTTATCACTACGAATATAATTTCAATATACGGCACAAGTTAATTACTAAATTCAGTGAACCCCTAAAGTCAAGGAAACCCTCCTTTCAAATTCTTTGGGAATCCATTGTATAACGATACAATAATCCATGGAACAGAAACCACCCCTGCTCTACAAAGACGAATTCGTCACTATGATACCTGGCGTTCTACAAAAGGTACATTCTCTGAATGGAGACATCACTACAATAAAAAAGGATTACCATCACATTCCGAGCTTATTTCCTTCTCTAATTCATTCAAATTTCGTCACTAAAGTCTTTTTTTTAAGAGTGGAATAAAAAAAAGAGGAAATTGCCTGAGTATAAATTTCATTGTTTATATTAAGGTAAGTGGGTCTCTTCCGAGACTTAACAGTAGTTTCCCAAAATGCGTTTCAAAGTTTTCCATATTCAACAAAACGAATACGATCTGAAAAAGTAACTATCCATAGCTTACTAGGAAAAAAATGTTTAAACAAAGAAATATTCTAAACAATCAGGTGATGAGTTCTGAAATAAGAAAATACTGAACAGATTCGAAAGAACTAGAATTTTCTCAATTTTCACTATGAAAATGCACAAGTAAATGATTCTTATTAGTTTAAATAATATTCAAACTGTGTTTCACAACAAATATTACACTGAACATACATTAACTGTATCATTTATCCAGAAAAGAATAACTTTTCACGTCAATAAGATATACCTTTTATTTAAAAGTTGAGAACAAAGTCAGTTCGTGAAGCGAGAGAAAAGCGCCCTCACTTGAGGGTTTCGCAGAAACATGTTCGGTTAAGATTTTTTTCGTTTTTTTGTGTGGAAAATTTCCAATCCCATACGCTAGTTTTGAGTTAAATTTTTGAATAATTTGTTTAATTTTAACCCTATGAGGTTGATAATTTATATATATTTATATATAATTTGAGTAAATTTTTATCATTTTTTAGTCTAAAGGGCACAATTGTTTCTTGTTTTTCCATAACGACGGTATGATGAGCCTTTAACTCAGAGTTCTCAGTATTTTTCCTCACATTAGACACTTGAAACACATCTTCATGCAAAACATGAAGTCATTAGACCTAATAGTTTTTGCGCTAGTCGTTCTAACAGGGTCATTTTTAGTAAAAGGGCTAAATTTTTATGTATTTACATAGCAACGCTATAATAGGCATTTTTCTCAGCGTTCTCGGTATTTATCCTCGCACTAGACATGCGAAAACATCTCCATGCCAAGAATGAAGTCAGTAGACCTGATAGTTTTCGCGTTAGGCATGGGAACGGACGGACAGCTATTTTACCGACTGCATAAGGGTTTCCTACGAAATCCTAAAAACGAGGGATTCGATCTTCTAAGAAGTTCCAGTGCTACTCCAGAGTCATTTAAAACAAAAACAATCAAGAAACAGAATCCTTTTAAAATTTCTGAATTTTCAATAAACTTTGTAAAATAAAATTATTTTCATTTTAATTAATTTGTAGTTAATTGTGTGGTTATCTTGACTTTCGACAGTTATCGTCATCCCGGGTTTGAAGTCCTAGATTTCGTTCAGAAACGAGAAATCTCTTTCAATATTTCAGCCAGGTAAGTTTAGTCTCCTCAAGACGTGTAGCAGATGGATCAATAGGTTTTCTCAATTGCAAGTTATGATCCTTCTGAACGTAAAAATATAATACTTATGTATTTGTATTAAAAACCCCGAATTACGCTGTTCAATAAATACTTGAACCGTGGAGTAATATTTTACGCGGTTAAAAAAGGACTAAAAAAATGAATTTGATGTCAATATATTTTTTTTATAATTCAAGCTGCTGAAGAATCGTTCCCTCTTTGGTAGAACTAATTAAAAGAATCAACTTTAGTCTTAAGACTTGGAACAGAATCGTTTCAATAAGATAAGGGCTCCTTGGTCTCATCAATAGTGGAGTAATACCAGACGAGGAAAACTAGTACCGGGAGGGGAAATCGCTCTCGCGCGGTCTTGCTAGGGATAATATCTCGTCTCGACATTCTTGCGTCACCCACCCAGACACTAAGTCGGTATTGTCTTGTGCCCCGACTTTCCCTAAGAGCCTTATCCTAGAGAAAGGTTCCTGGCCATCGCCCCGGAGGACCTCCATCATCTACGACGTGGACGTCGAAACCCTTTCTACACCTCATCACCATCAGCGGTTGCTTCCGTGAACCCTTTTGTATTTAGTGGTAATAAACCACCCTTTATTGTGAATTATGCAATCGTCACACGCTTAGTTTAAGCCCCCTAAAATAAATTTGGGCAGAACAAAATACATAATACATACCTATTAGGGTGAAGAGAAAAAAACACTTTTGGTTTTCTTAGGAGTAAAGGGAAAATAACGGCAGTTTCTGCGATTGTACAAGTCAGATGTTTTTTTAATTTTGAACAATATTTAGAGGTGGCCCATCGTGTTTGAAAATTATCAATGCAAAAGCTGACAATTTCTGTAAGTGAGGAGTCGATAGTAAAAGTACAACCTCAGCTCTTTTTATCGATGTGACCTTATAACAGGATTAGTTAGCGTCCCCTGAATTATTATTGTTCACTTTTCTGAAAAAGGGAAATATGACTAAAAAAAACTTGCCGAGAATGGGTCTGCTTTATGACTTTATGGTGTCTCGACCCACTGTGATCGACTTTTATGGCTGAGCTGATAAGCGCTCCGCCCCGAAAATTGAACAGCTTAAGTCGTAGACCTGTCAAATTTCAAAAATTTACTCAGATTTGTTTTCGTTACTGCACGCTTATTTCTATTTTTCCTAATCTGCTTTTTCAGAAAATGTGATCTTCAACCTTCGAGGAAAATATTCTTAAAATTTCAGTATAAGGTATATATTACTAGAGCCGTCCTTGAAAGCAGTAGAAAACAGTGAAATTGGCACTTTTCAAGCATCCGCAAATAATGCTTTTTATGAACTTTTAATTGAAAAAATGTTTTTGTGTGGATTTTGAGAACCTCAAGAACATATTAAAAGTTAAAATTAAAAAGTGGATAACTTCGTGGTTAAAATCTTAAATGAAAAAAAAAGTTGAGTTTACCCATTATTTGCCCTTCACTACTAAGAAAACCAAAAGTGTTTTTTTCTGGTCACCCTAATACCTATGCTTTGCATATCCTGAAAGTTTCGTAATTTTTTGAATGCCCGGATTGGGGATCAACCCTGGCAAGTACAGAGACTTTAGATATTTCACAATATTTCTTAAGCAAGTTCAAACTTTCGATAAACATTGTATAAATTCAAGAGCAGCTCTTCAAAATTGGCACAAGAAGTTTAAAAAATATTCGTAATTAAATAGACATTGAAATTTGCACTATTGATCCGATATATCGTTACATTATTCAAATAATTCATTTAGCTTGACCTTAGTTTTCGCAAAATCTAATAAAGCTCGATGATGAAGAACCATTTTCATCTCCTGTTGCAATAAAAATTATGAGCACTTAAACAATCATCGAGCAATCGGTGGTAATTCAGTTTTCTACGGTAGCACAATTAGTTTAAAATTTCTATTATCCAGTACTGCCTACTCTTCCTTAACGCCATTATTTTCTTCTTAAATATACAAATAAGTATACATACCGATAATACCAGATATTTTGCTTTGGTTTATTTTTAGGTACAAATGTAGGCCGTTTTTCACTTAGTCGTATAACTCCAGTAATTTCTTGGGTGCCTTCAATCTGACCCAATAATCTTTTTGTAGCATCTCTGTATTGTCCTGGTACCCAACCACGATTTACTAAAATTGTTAGGCTGGAACAGAATTGCATAGAGAAAGAAATTACGAAAAGTTTTCTTCATATTTTTGTTCTTGAACATTAGAAAGATTGAGGTTCAGACAGTGACACAAGAAAAACACGCACAATCATGTGTATGTGGGGTGATCATTAAGTTCAGAGTCCAGTAGTGTTATAATAAAACTTTATTGGTTATTGATACAAAAACTAGAACCCACTTAAGGTATACGGAGTTATCAGAATTACATTTAGGTGTTTCGTTGCATTTTTATCATCAAAAATTTATTATGATGGAGACTAGGGAGAGTAGCGTAAAACCGGGAACTTTGTCTTTGATGGCGTCGTGTGAAAAAGCGAAAAGTTAAAAAGCTATTATTTACAGTGAGTAGTCTTCTGAGACTCCAACTACAAGAAACTGAAGTGAGATGTACAAAAAAAAAGTTTTTCATACTTGAAATAATGTTTTTAAAAAAACACAAAACTCCCGGCTTTGCCCCTTGAGCAGGGCAATATGTTTTAATCAAATATTATAAACATTGGTATTCTGCATATCTTGGGTATACTCAGGAAGGTTGTATTATTATTAAGATTATAATATTCATCCCTCGGTCGATGCATGGTAAAGCTCATTGCAAAAAATGCAAGCTGCATCAGTGTCTGCTTGCGGTTCCTCTTCTCATGAAGAGGCATCCTTTTTTCTCTTCTTTATCTCAAATCTCTTCAGTGCAGGTGCAAGTGCATGTTTTCAGAGGAAGAGATTACTTCTCTAGCTGTTTTTTGCAGCGTGAGGAAGTCAGGATGACAGTTTTTTCTTATAACCTGTTGCTGGCGGCCATATTGCCGGAGCGCCAGCTCTGCCTGCCAGACTTCCTTCTGTACATTTAAAAAATGTATTATTAAAATTATTAGAAAATGTATAGATAAATTCTCAAATTCAGATATTATGTAACATTTTTCGGGGTTATTTTCCCTTGTGTGACAAAAACCAACATTTTTTTGAATGGGGTGCGTGTTTATTTTATTTTGATTAGCATATATAAGTAATTACATAATACTGATATACATATTATAAAGTATGATGTATAATCATGATGTACAACAACGATCATATAACATTATAAACTGTTTTTACGTTTGTTAAAACTTTTTTCTCCTATATGGCACGTGGGGTAAGACTAGGTATAACCCGGTCTTACCCCCACCATCAGTTGTAAGTATTCGGTTTTGCTCCAAACGCAATAAATAACGGAACGTTGTGCTCACGTACATCGGGTCACAAGCAACTGATGATAACTATGACTATATACTCTCTAATAGGTACGAAATTAAGTGTTCCACTTACCTGTACAGATTCTGTAGATTGCAACAACCACGATGAAGTACTTTTTACCAAAAATTGTAACGTAAAACCACACAAAATTTGGCATTGTCTCCTGAGAGAACAAACACATATAGCTAGACTTTTGTTTACGAAAATAAGGTCATGGCATCTGCAAAACCAAAATATATCAAGCTAGACCCACGGGGCAGCGCGAATCACAGAATAGAGGGTACCCGGTTTCACCCGCAGCCCTCTTTCATCCTACTCTTCCCTACCACGCAAATCGTTAAACAGAGAATTACAATTATCTTCGAATATCTTACCTATTGTAATGAATTTGGACAGTGCAGTCTTTAATATTGATTATTATGTTAATACAATTATCATTAGTATTGAAAGTGTTTCTTCTGGTCAAAGTGAAGTTAGCATTAGGTTGAGAAATGCTCCAAGGTAAAGAGAAGTTAGAGTTCGAAGAAGTATTCTCGATGAGGCACGTGCTGGAGCTTGTCGACGTAGATGTGAAAAATTCGTCCATTGGCCACTCCGGTGGTGGCGGCATTTCAGCCGCGAATTCGGGATTCGCAGATGAAAAATTGATGTCGCGTATTATCAAGTGTTCAATTTTCCTTTTGTTTTGCACTGCATTTTCAATGCTACCTGTAAAACATCAGGAAATTTTTATTTACTTTTAAGAATATTGGAAATCACCAATGTAAATACGACAATTTTATGTAGCGTGCTACGCCGGTACTCGATTTCTATGTGCCATGCTGCTGAATGGTTCGTTTGTCTGTTTCTTGATTTTCAAAAAGTGTTGCTCAAGTCCGGCGGAGAGAGTGCTCCATGCATTTGCCATTTTAGTAATTTAGAAAAAGACGAGCAGTCGGTACGTTTTTTGGTCACAAAAATTGATATTTCTTCACAATATCTGCGAATTTTCCTTCTATGGCAAAAGACCATGCAGTATACGTTGTTGTGTCCGGAATATTCTCCAGCAGCAAACGAACTTGTTGCTGAGTATCAGTGACTTTTACGTTTGGGAGTACGCCTTCTCTACATCCTTCAATAATACCAAACATTTGCATATATTTATTATTTTATTTACTTTTTGTATATATTTATTTTATCAACAGCTTTCTACAGTCAACAGAATTTTTTAATTTGAGGTTATATTGTTTATTGATCTTACTTTTTGTTGCCAAACATTGATCATTGGGAGCTTCGGTTAAGAATTTCTCGATATCATTAACTTCTAAAATTTCGACTTTTAACACATCTGAATCTTTACTTTATATTTTTCAAAAAGTGGTCAGCATCGAGTAGCTTGCAATCTTAACTTTTTTAATGTAGGCCAATACAGATTGCAGCATTGAATATTGGCTTCATAGATTGCTTGCTTTATAAGCATCAGCAAGTTTTGTTAAATACGCGTTCGGGCTCCGAACAGTAAGGACTTTGTTGAATTGGATTTTTGGCCAGATACTGGGTTCTCTCGCATTTTCAATCGGCTATGGCTAAGGGAAAGGAGTTTGGTTCCTTAAACTGCGAAGACAGCTCTTGGTCATGTAGGCCAGTTAGGGGGGATGATAACGGTCATAAACCTTTCCTGCAACTCCATTAGTTAAACTGCGTGTCGCCTGAGGTGTTGGAACCTTCCGACGTTGTCACTTCTCAAACTTTCGTCCCAAATTGTGTTTTTCTGTCCGGCAACAGTTTTAATTGATGAGACAGTTTTGGGACATCAGCTTTCAATCGCAGGACAGTAAGCAGAACACTGTTATCCTCAATAGAGGCAACGCCCGTGTGAATCAACATTCACAGCTTTCTTAAAAATCTCTACTAATTTTTTTATAGTTTGAACGAATACAAATAAAATGTAACATCAGAATGTTGGAATCCACAGAACAGTTCAACAAAGTGCACGCAAATATATGCAAAATTTAGAAAACTTTGAACTTTATTTTGCATGCGCAGAATTGGTCCTTTGAGAATGCATATTAGTGAATATAATAACTAAAGATTAGTGGAGTGGTGCGACTTTTTCACATTGTGACATTTGTGATTCAATAATTGTAATTTTGTGACGCAAGATTGTGGCTTTCGGGAATCAATAATAGTGACTTCTGACGAAAGTGACTTTAAATCCGACAGTAAATACTGTGGAGTGCTGGTGCGTGTGTACTCAGAACGATTCTCATTTCTGAGTTGGAGGATAAACTTCACATAGATATTACTTTCTTTTAACGGTGAGTCTCCAATTTTCTGTACTCTTACTTATTTCTTTAAAATAAAATATTCGTTTACTTTGACTTGTGTTAACCATCGCGAGTTAAAATAGCAGACTTAGAATCGTGAAAGAAAAAGCGAAAGCCGATCAGGGCTAGGCTACCGAGAATAAAAAATTCCTCAGCGGTGTACGATCAAAATTTAGCTATATGAATATGGGTTGATTGATTTAATGTGGGTGGGAGAGTTCGCGAGAGGCCCCCTGGCGCTCAGGCTATGAAGACTATTGTGACTTACCGATGCTTGTTCTCAGGGCAGTACGCTGAATCTGGACACCTTCACCGAGTCATATCTTGATGTAATTAGTTGTTTCTAAAGATCTAGAGGTATACCTCTCGGGTGCCAGGCGTACTCCATGATACATTGAATGACGCGGACCTCTTTACACAGCATAGTGAGCCTTATCCACTTTGCCATCTGGCAGCCTCCCTAGCCAGACCGTAGGTATTCAGCGCGCTGTCCTGGTGTGTTATATAAGTGTATTTATGTGTGTTCATGACTCGAAATCGACATGGAGCCCTACCGCAAGGAGATCGCTAACTCTTATCCGAGTCTTCTCTAAATCGACTAGTGGTCGAAAGAAAAGAAAAATATCTGAACACCAGCGATGTTATTATTCACGCCTTTTATATATGACCTACTCACAGGAGATAAAACTCTGCAGGAAGTAAAATAATTACAACACGATCTCATCGAATTGCTCTCGTCAGCTAGACTCTAGTTCAGGAAATGGGCCTCAAACAACTCACAAGTGTTTGCAAAGGACAACAACAGTGGCGTAGCAAAGGGGGGTTTTGGGGTTAACCCCCCCCCCCCCCCTTGACGATGGAAGAGGCATAATTAATTCCTTTCCGTAAATCGTCTCAGTTCTCCGTTTATACGATACACCTCCCTAAACTACTTCCCCGCCCACTGTCACAGGTAATGAGCTGTCTCCCTAATAGAAATTTTCCACAACCTTCATAAAACTATTCATTTCTAAAACACAAAATTTGAACCGTAAATTTTAAGTCTGAAAATATTTCTATAGCTATAGATTTTTTTTTCACTTTTCAATAATATTTTTGTAAATGATCATGAAGAACCAGTATGTTGAATAAGGATACATTGACTGGTTATCTCAAGCTAAAAAATGAGCATTTATGAACATGATTAATAAAATTGAGAAAAATATTCTTATACTTTATCGTAACTAATTTTGGAAGAGAACTGAAGGCGAATTTTTGAAATAAATGTGAGGTTAAAAATTTTGATTTATCAATAGTTATTAGGGCGGATCTCAAAATATAAAAATCTGGAATTGGAAATTGCTGAATCGCGAAAAAATAGCGTATTTTGATCCTAAAAAAATATAATTTAGAATCAATAGATAGGCATCTTAGTTACGCATGGTCGAAAAATGTGAAAAATTTCTTGTTTGCAGAGTTTGTAAATTTTCTCGAGTTTCAATTTTTTACATTTCTGGAGGTCAAGAAAGTCTTCTTAATTTCTGGGGGGTTTTTCTGAAAATATTAAAAGTCGATTTTCTCAAAAAGCCCACACTTATATTTTTTGCAATTTTTTTCTCAGTTTGTTCTATCATAAGGAAAATACCTTGTGAGTTTTATGCGGGCTATATAACTTTTGTGGCCAGCAGAATTTTTTTTTCATAAAATCGAATTTTCGCATTTTCTTGCAAACAACAGCAGATACGAAAAAATGTGAAGAAAATAATTGGCACAGTTAAAAAAGTTCTACAAAAAGTTCTTTTACACATTTATGACATCTTGTACCATTTCCGAGAAAAATAAAAAAATTCAATTTTCATACAAAAAATTCTCTTGACCACAAAACTCGTTTAGCCCGCATAAAACTTATAGAATATCTTTTTTATATAAATAATTTTGTTCTTAAATAAAAAAGGTGGGGTGTGCCCACTTTCACAGAAATTGCCCATATGTTTCTTGTCCTTCAACTTGTTTTTCAAATTTCATATATAAATGAACAATTGAAATTCGAAAATGTACTTATTCATTTTTTTTTATCATTCTGTGATAGTTCAATGTCTCTATACAAATTTAGATTCACAATAAGAGGTAAAACTCGAAGAATAAATTTGAATGCCAAACGACAAGTGTGTCCTGATTTTGAAACTGTGCACAGAAAAACCATTTATAATATAGTTAATAACAGATTTGTACAGTTAAAGGAATTGCCTGCTCGCTGCAACTGTAGTTTCCGAAAGAAATATTGAATTTTTTTTGGTTTTTTCGGAAATGATACAAGATATCATAAATGTGTAAAGGAACTTTTTGTAGAACTTTTTTAACTTTGCCAATTGTTTTCTTCACATTTTCCTGTTTCTGTTGTTGTTCGCAAGAAAAATGCGAAAATTCGATTTTATGAAAAAAAATTCTCCTGGCCACAAAAGTTATTTAGCCCGCATAAAACTCACAAGGTATTTTCCTTATGATGGTACAAATTTAAAAAAAAATTGGAAAGAAATATAAGTATATAAGAAAAAATTGGGATTTTTTTTAAACAAAGCAAAAAATTCAAATACACATGACTTCGTAAACAATTTTTTTCACAAATCGCAAAAATAAGTATTGCCTTATTTCCTCTAAAACCCAACATAGTTTTTCCCCGAAAGATTCTGCAACTTCAAGTGTAGAACCTGCCTGATTTGAGATGGATTCGGTACTTTTCTAATCAAGCAGGTGTTAGGAATATTTTTCGAGCACGGGTAACTAAGCTGCATATATGCCGATTCCAAATAAATTATACTTTTTTAGGATTCCAATACGCTACTTTTTCGCATCCTAGCGACTTTGAAGGTCAGAATTTTTTATTCTGAACTATTAGCAACGTTGCCAGTATCAACTTGTACCAACGAACGATCCTTTTCCACTCTTCGTCGTTTAAAGAATTACTTGCGAATCTCGACGGGAGAAACAAGGTTGAATGGTGAGGCTTTATTGAATATACACCGAAATCAATCACCAAACCCTGAGGATATTTGAAATGTTATGATGAAAAACCCGCGACGCGTAGAAATAAAGATCTATAATTAAACACTGAACTAGCCGAATAGCGAATGCAGTTAATATTGCTGCAGTATTTATTGTATACACTGTAAAAAATTAAAAAATGGTACCACTTAGAATAGTAAAATTACCAACAAAAAATTGGTGCAATTTTACTACTTTGATTATGGGATGAATACCACTTGCATGTCAGAAGTTCCAACCAATCTTGTAACTTTACCACTTTTAGACTGACGCTATAGCAAGGCGTTGTAGAAATACAGTTTCTGCTTGTCAATCTGTGACTTTCAGAGTAGGTAATAAATGGACCTACTTTCAGAGTGTTGATTTTGTTGACGCTGGTAAAATTACAGAAATTGTTAAAAATTCCTTTTTCCAACGTAATCTCACGTCTTGAAATTTGAGAATTGATAACGCGGGGAACTTGCACAGCTCTGAACGTAGTATAAGTACAAGTAATTGTAAAGTTTTAAAGTTGCCCCTTATGTCTCGTGTCAAAGATATTTTGCTCATGTTCAAAGAACTCTGAAGAACTCGGAGAAACTCAGATACTCAAGAGTCGACTTCGACAATTATTATTGTGTTTTGGATGTGATATTTCGTGTACTTCGTTTCTCAACGACAAAATTTGTATGAAAAAAGACGAATTATTCACATTTTGTATGTAGATGCTGAAGTTACCATGTTGAATAAGAACAAGAATATTTCAGGTTAAAATAGTATCACCTACAAATTTATAACGCATTGTAATTTTACAGAATCTGTCGGGAAACTTACACAACCTAAAAGTTGAAATCCATATTAAAAGTGAATATTCGTTAATGTCAGTGAAAACGGTACTTTGGGAGTAGGTAATAATCGGACCTACTCTGAAAGTGGTAAAATTACCAGAAATTTTGTTTACAGTGTACTTAAAAACATTGGAATACAAAATAGTGCTATTATATATGCTATTACTATTATTAATATTGTTATTATTAGACTGAGTGCAATATTAAATAAACATTTATGAAATTAATGTTCAAATAGGAATAATGTAATGATAATAAATATGATATTTACAAATTGTATGTCTTACTACAGTACCCTACTTTTTTTCTGTAAGTATTACCATACTTTCTGTTCAGACATGCGACCCCCCCCCCCCCTTTTTCAAATCCTGGCTACGCCACTGGACAACAAATCAAGCACAGAAAAAATATTTCAGGTGGATAAGCACCCAAATACATTATGACTTATTTGGAACCTCCGCAATTCAATTCTCTGAATGTAATGTATGTTCCTCGATTTGTATGCTGCGATCAATTCGTCAGTTAAACTCCACGGCTTATGCGGTGCCTCAGAAGTGACAAACGGAGCATGCATGTATGTACGGACATTCACGTTATCAGAACAGGTTGCCGTTCGACTTTTGTGCGCAAAATCGCGAGCGTGTAATTTTAAAACTATTTTGGTGCCCCGCCTTAAGTTTCAGGTGGGCGTCCTGCTCGCTCAACTGTCAAAAACGTGTCCGACAGCGTTGAAGTTGAACATCGATGACAAATATTTTTAGACAGACTCAATGGTGACTCTTGGATGGAGTCAATCCATTCTCAGTCATTGGAAGACAATGTTGCGAACAGGTTGATCAAGATCTAAAGGATATGTAACAATAATTGGAATCATGCAAACGGAGAATAATAGATATTGAAATGTAGATATTAAAACCTTTGATATTTAACCATATTATATAGATATTACGGCATAATATCTAATATCTTCTACCCAATATACAAGATATTGAAGGGCAATCTCTGCGTATATTGGAAATATAAAATGTGTGATTTTAACCGTTAATATCTGAGATATTAAAAAAGCGAAATTTTATCGGAGCAATGTCTTTGGCGTGTGGCGTGGCGACAAAAGATTTTAACCCCGCTTTGTCCGTACCTTGAGCATTCGTCGTGTGTGTTCTGGTTTTTCGCATAAATATTGCGTTAAAAGTTCTGGTAGAAAATTGATTGAGTGTTCTTGGATATATCATAATTTCCTCGAGAGAATATGAGGACTCGGCACTACAGGCATCAATTATATTTTCCTTGGACAACGAGTTATCAGCTCTACTCGAAAATTTAATAATAATTAATCAAAAAAGGCGAATGTTTGAGTATTCGGATAGCCAAACCAGAGGACTATGATATAAAATCCTTTTGTATTTTATAGAAATAGGCATGCTTTACAGGTAATTTTTGCACAATTAACGAATATTTTTTGAATATCTTACATTCTGCCCTTTAATATCTTGGATATTGTCAGTTAAAATCTTCTTTTTAATATCTATGGATGCTCTACTTCAGTATCTAGATTTCTGTCCCATAGTTAAATCTCTAAGATATTAACAAGTAATATCTAGATAGTCTGCTCTAATATCTATTTTTCTCCGTTTCAACCTCCGTTGAAACTCCGTTTCAACCTGCGAAAGTTGTGGGAATGGCCCAGCTTGCCTATCTCAACCACAGAAAGATTGACCTATCACGTGACAAGAAAATGAAGAAATTCTTAAGTCTATTTATGAAGAACAAAAGCGTGAACGAATACTTATTGTAACAACCGAACATAATTTTGATTTGCTCAAACGTTCTTCGTCGTTGAATCGTATGATTAATGTTGCAGCATATTATCAACGATGCTGTAAAAATGCATGGTCTGATAAAATGATCGAATATGAGGTAACCTTAAGGCCATGGAAATATCAGGAGTTATTTCTTAAGAAAAAATGAAGTAAAATGTACCAGTTTCCTGACGATTTTTTATGATTTCTCAATGAAATAAGTAATTGATAATAATTATCGACTCATTCTTAAAGAACAATTATTGTTCTTTAGTTAAACTGAGATTCTTAAACAGGTTCCAATGATAGCATTGTTGCCGTTAAAAAAGTAACTCTTTTTAAAAGTTTTACCCCTTAAATTTTAAGGTCTTAAGCCCTATAATTTGTATTCAAGTAGGAAAAAATCTCCTCCATACTTTCTTTTCTCTAAAAAAGTATTTGAGGACACGCTGAAACCATTTTCAAAAAATTCTTATTTTTAAAACTATAACTTTCAACTACAGAATGAATTGAGATTTCACTTAATTGTGAAGTAAAAAGCATTTTCTCAATGTCTTGCTAAAAGCATGATGTTCAGGAACTACATTATACAAGAGGAAAACTTTGTTTTTGTTTTTCGACTGACATTTTTATTGTAATCCTTTTTATATTTAACCTCTTTTATAGGCAGTATTTCAGTAACCTTAGTACCCCGAATCTCTCAGTTTTTAATATTACAAATCTTTGAACCCATCATATGTTTGCATAAGAATAAAGAATGATTACACCAAAATATTATTTCTTTTCTTTTTTAGTTTTCAGTGTTGCATATCACACAACTTTAAAGTCTTAGGGAAGTTCAAAAAAATATAATATTAAAAAGTAGGGATTCATTATTGTGTTACAATATATAAATTTAAGGGGAAAAACTATATTAAAACAAAATATTTATGGTGTTTTATGCTGTTTGAAGGAAAGGGTGAGAAACCAGTAGGCAACATTTCCTTAGACGATGGGAAGATAGAACAAGTTGATAAGTACGTGTATCTTGATAGTCTATTTAGTAATGATGGAAAGATCGATGGAGAGATAGACAGGCGTACAAACGAGGGTAGAAAGGTTATCGGTAGGGTAGAAGTCGTTGCCAGAAGTAAAAATTTAACAAATGAAGCTAAAATTGCGATATATAATTCTATACTTGCACCCACTGTACTGTAGGGTAGTGAGACCTGGACCTACCAAGAAAAGGATAAGAGTAAAATTAAAGCGGTGGGCATGCAATAGCTGCGCAATGTGTACAGTAAAACGCTAATGGACAAAGTCAGTAATGAGAGGATTTTCAAACAATGTGGCGCAGAGGAGACACTATTTGTCAAGGGAGCAAAAAATTTGTTGATACGGTTTTGGGATGTTAAGGAAATGAATCGAGAACAACTGACGAAACAAGTATATTTTTGTAAAATAAATGGTAGCGGGACTAGAGACAATCCGATGAAAGAATGGCGGGAATGTGTGGATGAAAACCTAAAACGAGAAGATATAAAAAGCCACAAGAATACAAGAGCATGCATAAGAAAATGTATGGATATAAAGAAAGCTGAAGAGTTATGTCAGGACAGAAAAGCGTGGTGACAAATAGTTAATAAGCAATGCATGATGAAGAGTGCTAGTGAAGTGAGAAAGGCCTTAAACGAAAGACATTGGATACTAATGAGCTCGAGTGGAGAGTTTTACGTAATGACTTTGTGAAGCTCTTCGCTTGGGGTCCTTGCTAGAAAGATTGATCAGCGACCTGAGTCGGAGCATTGTGGCGAAACAAACGTGTCATTTAGATAAACAACTCGGAAATTGAACCGCCGGATCGTAGAAGGGTACATCAAGTCTGATCGCTGGTGGCGGGAAGGCCCCTCGGCATTTTTAAAAGCATTTGAAAATTTTAATTTTTCAAACATATATTCTTATTCAAAATTTAAATGCGCATCTTTTTCCCCCTTGAAAAAAGTTCTAGCTCTGTGCATTCTTGAAATAATTTCAAAAAACATGAATTTTGAAAACTGAAAAAATTCGGTTTTTTCTCACTTCAACTCGCTCTAATTCACAGAATATTAAAGATTTTTACTTTAAATTTAGAGGAATTGTATTTCGAAGTGTACTTTAAGCGGTAGAGTAGTTTACATTTATTTGTTTTGTTATGGAAAATTGTTATTAATGTTTTTCTAGGTAAGTATACGAAAATGGTTCCAATATTTTCAATCGCAAAGTCTATCGACGTAAGTTTAAACTATAAAAAACTTCCGGCGGACGAAATGTTCATTAGAATTTGTAGAAGTTTTCGGTGAAGCTTAACTTCAATTGAACAAAGTGTTAATAACCTACGAGTGTTTTATTCTCTCGAGCAACGCCGCGAGCACATTACTCAGAGGCGCCTTTTAGCTGGATATGCACGGCCGTCTACGAAAGTTGGAAAATTGTATTTTTCAACATCAATTACTATGTTTTTTTATAATAATATAAGAAATTATTTCTAACATTAAGTATAAACTAGTTAATTTTTCTATTTAGTTCATAGTTTCTCTCTCTTTCTTTCTCTTCCTTTCTTGTACGTGTTTTTCTTCTACATATTTTTCTTGGAAGTTTTTGTAAACATAGACAAAGCCTTTTGCCCTAAACAAAGAAATAGAAAATGTTGACAAATTTGAACATACAAATCTTCAGAATAGACTCTTACATCGCATGGAAAAGAGCTTAGGCTCAAAAAGTGCATTTAAGTCTAGTGAATTTCAAAATATAGCTGAATAAATACATTTTTTTAATGATTTAAAATGACATCCACTGAATGCATTCCTCGTGGTAGAAAAAGAGCAAGGCAGGGAGAAAACTGGAAAGAAATTGTTTGAAAAATAAAGCAGAACAAGGTATTAAATTTTGTTAATCAATAAAACTACCTTCTATATCATATATTCTAATTTTGAAGAAAAATCGATGAAATCATTGAATTAACTAAGGGAATTTTCAATGAAATTATGTTTTTTTATAAAATATTATTAGTTAATGTTATTAAATTTATTTCATTTAATCATTTAATGTATTCACATCTTTTTTAAATAAACACATACTTTCATAAAGACTGAATTTGTCTTTTCTTTATTATTAAAAAATTATTATGTGTTTATGTAAGACGTACATTCAATTGTTGAGGGTGAAGAGTATACATCAACTAGCCTAAAACTTGTAAAATCAAGATCATTCGAGCCTGTTTTATCCTGCTGTACATCGCAGAAGCGTTATGAGAAAATAGAAATCACAGAGCAAGAAAAGTTTCATTCTGATTTTTGGGTACTGGGTGAATACCATAAACAAAATATTTAATTAGGCAGCTGAATGAAATGCGCAGATCCTTCAAATATTAATTGTTTCAAGTCACACAGATTGATAAAATGGAATTATCAATTTCCTAAGGACGAGACAAAAATTACTGTTTGCAAAAAGTTCTTCAGTAATTTATTATGCAAAGGATTTACAAGGCTAAAGATTTTGCAATTGAAGATTATAAATAAAGAGGGTCTAGATGATAAAAGAGGGAAACATAATAATCGAATTAAAGAATTAACAAAGTTCGTGAAGGAATTAATTCGAATACATTGCGAAGGTATTCCACATCGCGAATCACACTATGAGAGAGAATCGACTTCCTTGAATTATTTAAAAAATCCGGAAATAGACTTGAAGGCTATGTTTGTATCATTTTGCGAATTTTATAAATGTGTCACACAGGAAGATGAAATTCCAATCAGTGAATCTACTTACAGTAAGTTCATTAATCATTGCATACCTTTCACGTTTAAATTGCCTCACACGGACGTATGCAATGATTGTTTTACAAGTGAAAATAGCAATGTAGAGAATGAATACATTGTTCATCACAAAAGGAAAGCCGCGGAATTTTTAGATGTAAAACAGGGACTTCTTTGCAGCCAAGGATCTTTGTGTTGCGAGTTTGACTATGCACAAAACTTACCTCTACCGAAAATCCCTGTATCTGACCAATTTTACGAACGGTTACTTTGGTTATATCTCTTTAATGTTCACATGCATAACACAGATAGAAGGTACATGTTTCCTCACCTCGAAGGAATTGAAAAAAAAGGTGCTAATACAGTGTGCAGCTTTCTATATCATTCAATAAAACTTGAACTTGATCCGCTATTTCATTCAAAAATAATGCTTTTCTCAGACGCCTCTAGTGGAAAAAATCGGAACTACACGGTTTTCAATTTCCTCTTAATGTTGTCCATTGAACTGAATGTTGAGATTTGGCCCATTTTCCCAGTTCGAGGTCACTCCTATTGCCAGTGACAGAAATTTTGGAACTTATTCTCACAAAAAGAAAAAAATTGAAAGAATAGAAACGGCACAAGAGTACTTCGATGTAATCAGAAATGCTGGCGATCCGCCTTTTGATTTAGTAGAATCTGCAGGAGATCCCATAAAGGACTTTGATACTTTTTTAAAGGGCAACTTACAAAAACCGATTGGGATGAAAATTACGGAAGCTCGCGTTATTCATTATTACCCTACTGGACAGGTAGACACTTTTGATAATTATAATGATGAAAATCCTTGTTCGTATCAAGTTCATCCGAAAATCAAACTGGTTGATCTTCCACGATTACATCCCCCTCGAGTTGGTATTACTGCCGCTAAAATCAAAGGCATTAAAAGTCTAATGCCTTACCTCAGTGCTGAAGGACAAGAGTTTTTTAATGATTATTTTTCGTCAATAAATACGAAAAATGTTACAAAGAAAGCAGCTAACAACGATAGTTCTTCCGATGACGATGCTGAAGATTAAGCATGTAGCGTTTAGTTTCTTTAGAATAAAGTTTCTATTAAGAATCTTATTCGGTGCAATATGTTAATGATCTGATGTATATGTTTTTATAGATTAAGGTGAAGAATTACAAGACTACAATATTCAGTGTAATCTAGCTCAAACCCTCTATTTTTGTAAAAAATGGCAACGAAAATGAATTCTAACTTCTGTACAAATTTGTATCATCATTATTGTTAATGTAACTAATAATCACATAATTTAAACAAATTGATGTTGAAAAATATAATTTTCCTTTTTCAGCAAGAAAGAGAGCATAATGATTATTATTGGGAAACTATGAACTACATACAAAAATTAACCAGTTTATACTTAATGTTAGAAATAATTTCATATGTTAGTATAAAAACACAGTAATTGATGTTGAAAAATACAATTTTTCAACTTTCGTGGACGGCCGAGCCTATCCAGCTAAAAAGCGCCTCTGAGTAATGTGCTCGCGGCGTTGCTCGAGAGGATAAAACACTCGTAGGTTATTAACACTTTGTTCAATTGAAGTGAAACTTCACAGAAAACTTCTACAAATTCTAATGAACATTTCAACCGCTGGAAGTTTTTGATAGCTTAAACGCACGTCGATAGACTTTGCGATTGAAAATATTGGAACAATTTTCGTATACTTACCTAGAAAAACATTATCAACAATTTTCCATAACAAAACAAATAAATTTACACTACTATACCGCCTTAAGTACACTTTGAAATATAATTCCTTCAAATTTGAAGTAAAAATCTTTAATATTCTGTGAATTAGAGCGAGTTGAAGTATGAAAAAACCGATTTTTTTCAGTTTTCAAAATTCATGTTTTTTGAAATTATTTCAAGAATGCACAGAGCTACAACTTTTTTCAAAATGAAGAAAAGATGGGCACTTAAATTTAGAATAACAATATGTTGGAAAAATAAAATTTTTTTTTAAAATGCCGAGGGGCCTTCCCGCCACCAGCTAGCAGACTTTATATACCCTTCTATGATCCGGCGGTTCAATTCTAGATCATTCTAAAAATCTATATCCCCCCCCCCCCCTTATACCGTGACATAAACTTCGCTTTCTCACTTTTCTCATATGAACTCCCTAATAGAAATAATAAAGAGTCTTTTGAATATTTTGAATCGCTTGTCACTTCCCGAGAATAGTCGGGGCGCCCCTGAAGCCACCGCTGGGAGCTACAGCATACGGGACGATGTTGATGTGCGTGGTGGTCAGGAAGATCTCACTAATCAAACAGCTGGCCAGCAACAACATCTGCGAGAAACGGTAAACAGTGAAACATCAACTGTGCCTGCTAAAGATGCTTTGGCTAGCATTAGCAATTTGCAGCCAACCACTTAAAGAGAAATACCGTGGGAGAGCATCAAGTGGAATACCATAATATGAGAGGAATTGGTGCGAAGTATGGAACCAAAAGCGAAAAAGGATACAACTTCAGGACGAAGTTTGCTGCAAAGTATCTTAACATACAGAAAGTGTCAGTAAGAAAACTTATCGGTATGCTGAAGGACATCAAGGTTAATCTTCTTATTTCAGAAGATCGAGCAATGGAGATTAAACGGCACATTGATTTGGCATGGAAAAACGTCGACAATGAACGATAGTTAATGAAAGTTGCATCACGCGACGAAGCAGCGGCAGTTGATGTTCTTGCTCAACATGATGATGATCCAGTCCCACCGCATCCTCCAGAGGCAGATGGCCTAGTTCAACAAGAGGCAAAAACCGAGGTTCAGCAACCAAGAAGGTCACAAGAATAAATGAGCAAAATCTAGCACAGCAAAAACGCCCAATATCTGTAAACAGATTGTACATCAAGTACCAGAACCACTACAACCACATCCGGACATTAATAACGTTGATGTAAACAGAGAAACCCAAAAAAATCTACAGCACCTTCAAAGAAATGTTGGTGATCCTTTACTAGAGATCAGCCGTTAGAACGTCGGGCCGCAGAACTAGGCCAACAGATGCAGCTTTTGCCCCAGGAAGGGATCGAGATCCACCATGGAATATCAGGCTGGATATCGATGTCAGCAAAGTTAGGTGGAAATTGAGTCGATTCAATCAATATAAGGAAGGAAATAGACTGCGAAAGCTGATACACCATGTTACTAAAATTGTCCATCCTCTGTACATCAACACATTGACACCAGTAATATTGGATGAAATTATAGACTCTCAATGACAGAGACTAGACATTCTTAATATTAGACTGCGTCAGTACAATAAAAGAAGACCAAGAAGGCAACAAAATGGAACCCTTCAAGCAGATGAAAGAGAGTTCTACCGTGAACTGTGTATAAAGCAACATAACCAGCAGAACACCGGAGTCTCTCAATTAGAAGACATGACTAATTACTGGTCAGGTGTTTGGGGCAAAATGGACAGAAGCAATTTAGACGTTGCGTGGTTCCAAATAGATAAGTCAAGATCATACAATAACCCTCAAATGGAGCTGAATAACATTACAGTTTCAGATGTTTCAACGGTTTTGAAAATGTCAAGTGGCTGGAAAGCTCCAGGTCCGGAGACGGTGCAGAATTTCTGGTACAAGTACCTGACGAGTGTGCACCGTGTGTTGGCAAGGTGTTTTCAGAAGATCATCGAACACCCAAACCTGATGCCAGGCTTTATGCTCAAAGGTACTACGTTGTAACAAGACAAAATTTTAGACATCCTTATTTAAATTATTATGTGATGTTTGACGCGACATCTGTTCTCTCGACACGTGGCATGGCACTCCAAGGACATACTTGGGTTAATTTTAAGAATTAGGATTAATTCCTAGGATATTTTTATTTTTTATTTATGACCTTGCCTCATCATTCTTCTCAATGAGAGACAAAGAGGGATTTCGGAATTCTGTAGGCCTGCGAAAAACTGGGATTTGCTCGCTGCCGCTATCAAAATTATGAATCGAGACTCGAATTTGAATCTGGTTCCCGTCTTTCCGTTTGCTGTCTTCAATAGTCCCGGGAGCTGGCTGGAAACCTTGGATGCTTCCAGAGCCAGAGATGCATTCGGATCCTCGTCCCTAGGCTTTGGGACCGAGATTTCAGCCTACTTCAAGACTCCCGCGATGAGGATGAGAAGCAGGTCTGTTTTGTCCTAGATTCGCTGTCGTGTGTTTTGCCAATGCGGACACTCGCTCCAGAGTGAGAGAGCTTCCTCATTTACCAGAAATGCTTCGGATCTACACTGTAAATATTTAGATTTAGTTACAGATTATAAGTTGAGCCGCCCCTGCAGCTTCTACCAGACGAGCACCAAGATATACATACGAACGAGCTAAAATATGTAATAATAACCGCCTCTCTCTTTTGCTCTCGTTAGTCATTTGTTAATAATTGATATTCAGTAGCATTTTCGCTTAATTTTACCTTCTTAGCACTTCTTTCAGATGCTATGATGGCCTCATATCCTAATTTAAAAATTTAGTTTACAATAATGCTTTCGGGTGATGTATTGACTTAAAATTAATCGACGATCCCATATAATGTTCGCTTTCAGGACGCCATGTTGGCCTCGCGTTTAAATTTCGTGTGACCTCTGGGATCCGCTCTCTCCCTCTCTCTCTCTCTAGCCTTTTTCAGTTATCGAGAATCTAACCTCACTTTAAGAGATCTTTGTTTGTAATAAAATTTTAAGGTTAGTCTTACTTTCGTTAGTATTTCAATGAAGAATGCTCACGATCGAGCCCTTGGAGTATCGGCCGAACGAATTAGCCTCCTCGTTATTAACTATTTTCTTGTTTTTGCTGATTTAACGCGTAATCACAACAATTTTTGTACCGTTCAAAAGATTTGAATAAATGTGAACACCCATTTTTATAGTATACTAGTTCTTGAATTATCTCCGAGTAAGATTCGCGTTTGCGCCTAGAGATTATTCAAAAACAGGTTGAACCACCCCCATCTACCTACAACTTTAACTAAAGGGCTGAAGCCGGCCCGGGCAACCACCTGGCCCACGCCCAGTTTATTGAGTTTTTGAGTGTCCAGTTGGCGCATGTGCGCCTGATGCCCAACCCCCACATAACGTATTTGATTTTGCAGTAGGGAATTTTCAGGTAATGGGCGTCAGCTGAGTGACGGAAAGTTTGTCGGGGAAATTTATTTTTACAACGTATATGTTGCCTGAAAAACCAGACGCTAAAAATCCATCTCAATTTCGACCGATAGCCTGTCTTCCAACAATTTATAAATGCTTTACAGCTATCTTTGTAAATAAGGTATATTCTCACTTCGACGAGAATAACATCCTTACAGAAGAACAAAAAGGATGTTGTAAATACTCACCGGGCAATAAAAATCTGGTCATCATAGACGCTGTTGCCATGACGCAAGCTCATAAGCATCAAACAAACTTGCACATGGCATATATTGACTACAAGAAAGCGTTTACTTCTATACCACATGACTATTTCCTTAAATGTCTTCCAAATTTAAAAAAACTTCCTAATTCTAAGTCATGCGAAGAATCTTAGGGATAAGAGAATCAAGTATTTTGATCATGGTAAGCCATGAATACCTAGACCAATACGCATTACAACGGGTATCTTTCAAGGTGACTCCTTCAGTGCACTATGGTTCTGTTTAGCGTTGAACCCATTGAAAAAAACACTAAATATCAGGTAGCATTTGTTCAGACTACATGATAGTGAGAATGGTCATCAACTGAACCATCTTCTATACATGGATTACATGAAGTTATACGCTAGTTCAGACCACAAACTGCAGCAAGTGATCGATGTTAAAAAGCAGTTTTCCAATGATATCCACATGGAGTGCGGACTAGATAAATGCAGAACGGTGCATTTAACCAGAGGAGAAGTAGGCACCGTAGAGCTAGAGAACGAGTACAAGAATGACATCGAGGCAATGACTGAGGGCGAGTCATATAAATACCAGAGTATTCTCGAATATAAGGGTATTCCGCATACGATAGTTAAGAAAAGCCTAACGACTGCCTTCACTACAAGACTGATATTAGTTGTGAAGAGTTCTCTCTACTCGGCAAACAAGATGAGGGTAATCAACACCTATGCCATCCCTGTCCTCACGTACTCATTTGGTCTCATCAAATGGCCAAACACCGACTTTGAAAGGTTGAACATAACCATCCGCGTAGAAATGACGAAGCACCGAATGCACTAGAGTAATCAGCGATTGAACGGGTATTTCTACCATCACATTGAGGGGGTAGGGGCGTGTAGAAATAAAAAACTGTGTAAGTTACAAGTTATACAGTTGCGAGACTATTTTAACAGCATGCGAGATGTTACGTTTTACAACACCATCTGTAAAGCGGATCTCGATTACACGCCCTTGAATATGCCCCGAAAGGAGGCATCTAAATTTTGCTAAAAAAGGGCGTCCTATTTCCAAAAATGGAAGGATTCGTCAATGCGATTCAGGACAGGGTAATTAGCACCAGAAATTATCGCGAAAAAGTGTTACATCAAGACGTGGTTGACCGGTGCCGATTATTTGGAGAGGCATTATACATCAACAACTTGCCCTGAACCTAGGACCCTTAAGAGAATGAACGCCTTTCAGAAAGCATCCAGAGGCGGCTGTTGTTACCTACAACGCTCGTGGCGGCTGCTGTGTAAGGATAACAGTGGTAAAAGAAAAACTTCAAAATACACCATGATCCTAATTTTGTACCTACTGTAACACCATCGCAAAAGATTTCAAACATCGTATAAAATTAATTTATAAAATCCTTATATCATCCGGGACTTGACTTAGTCCGCACCTGACGATAAAGGACAGGGTTCACCTGAGAACAAGTTTTAAAAGAATAATAAAAATAATCTTCTAGATTTTAATAAATAATATTTTTTCCAATACAAAAGCAAGTTTTTTCATGCTCTTTCTGTTGATCATAACCATTTTTTGGAAATAAATATATGAATTTTCAAAAATGAAGGTCAAAGCCAATATTTCTTAAGACATGGAATATAATAAATATTTCTTATTACACGGAATACAATATTAATGTTGCAAAATTGTGCAAAATAGACTTTAGATACATTTGTTTTGAAGACAAATCAAGCCAAAAAAGAAGAATTCGTTTACTCGACCATTTGCACATAAATCCGTGAACTGTGTATAACTCCACAGTAACGCGTGACATTCTCTATTTACGGGTATTCTCTCTCTGTCTGTTTGTCTCTCTGTCTCTCTCCCCCCCCCTTCCCTCTCGCACTCTTTAACTCTCTCTCCCTCTTTCTCCCTGTCACCCTTTCTCTCTCCATCACTTTTTTAAACTTTATCGTTCATACTTTCAATTTAAAATATAATTGGTAAACATCATACAAAAAATTAATAACATTAATAGACATTTTTTGCGGAAAACATGATAAAGTGAAAAAGTCAGTTTTCCGTGAAAAAAAGTATTCAAAAAATTTATATTTGCATATTTTTTAAATATTATTGGAGGAAATTATATGTATAAACATTTTTATGATGAAAAAATGAATAAATTGCAGGCAGATGCCGAAGCTTTAAGGCCTGAACTACCGGCCAATTGAAAGTGTTTTTTGCCAAAATCTATGTATGTCATGTGGAGAATATATCAAAATCGATTTTCTGGAAAACGGCGAAAGACCGCATATTACTGCTATGACAAATTAATACTCACGTAATGAGTTTTCATTAAAAAAAAATTATGAACCAAAAATTAAATTCACAATTGGTGTTCTCACCTTGTTAGAAGTATCAGTATCAGTATCAGTATCAGCATCAGTATCAGTATCAGTATCGGATGCGCACTGTGAGGTTACATTTGCTAAATACTTATTTCCAAACACATGGGTACGTTCAAGACGACCACCCGTGTGAACCGCTATGTGAACCAGGAAAGGGGGCGGAGTTTAGGAAAGTGTAGTGGAAGGTGTTGTTACGCTGAACGGCACAAGGTAAGTTTGGCGCCAAGTGTGAATTGTGAAGGCGTGAATTTGAGGTTATGTGATTTTGTCATTAATATTGAAATGGAAGAGCAGAAGAAGAAAGTTGTAATTGCTGCCATCGTATCAAGGTAATTATTTTTGTTAATCTAATTAATGAAATATATGTGTGCAGGATACAAAAGAAGTGAATAAAGTTTGAAAGTTAGGTTATCTGCTGTAAAGAGCGAAATTGACCTGTATTATCAAAAGTATAAAATTAAAAGATTTACACAATTTAATTAAATACATTTTACGGAAAATGTTTAAGTATAGCTTGAGCAAACACTTCACGTAAAGTTGTACGTAGCCGGATAATTTAGTTTCGCCTATAGACGAAATTTGGCGTCCATACAATCAGATGTTTACACACTTCGTTTCAAAAATGATTAAAAATAATATGTGCATTATACCTCCTTCTATCAAAAATGACAAAAAAAGTTATTTTTAATGTAAAAAGTACTTTCATTTAAAAAAAATAATAATTCACTCTAACCTACAATTAGAATTCAACTTATGTCCGATTTACTTTCCTTGTTGTGCGCTAAATAATATCCATCTGGAGACAACATATTCCTTCCGTGAGGATCGAGTATCCAACAATGTTTTGACTTTAGGAACTTAGACATTACAAAAATTGTCTTTTTACAATAAATAATTCTTTTACGCTATCCCGCACCCGCTTAAATTTATCACTATTTCCCGCCGAATTCCGCCATTACACGCCTTCACCTACCTTATTTCAGCGGGTGAAATAGTTACTCCACGGGTGACCCCCACTCTTTCCTCTGATGAGTCTTGAATGAGTCACCCGAGTGAAGCGAGTGTCCCCCCAGCCGCGCTGAACGGCTTTAGGTGCACCCTTGTGCACACGTGTGGTCGTCTTGAACGTACCCCAAGTTGCTAAAAACTTCAATAAAGCTACCCCTTGGATCACATCTGAAATTAAAAACCTGACGAGGCTACGTGATAGCGAGCGCCCACTTGCAAAAAAAGCAGTATAATAATAGCTCAGTGTCGTAAAATCAGGAACCTAGTTTAAACTAAAATTAGAAATTCACTGAATCAATACATTTATAACGAGATTGCACATAGATACAAAAAAAGGACACTTGGCATCTCCTTAGGCGTTTACACATAATTCCCCCCAAGTATCAATCTATAGATAGTAATTCTTCACCTAATGATTGTTCAAAAATTTTTTTACATTCCCAGACTCAGACTTATCAACTTCATCTTCCACTACCACACTTAATTCAATATTTCATGACTCTGACTTATTTTTCGAGGACATCACGCCTGAAATACTTCTGGAAAAAACCCGCGAAATCAAATCAAACGCCCTTGGACCTGATCGAAAATCAATCAAAATGAGCAAACTTGCCCTTCCAATTATTTTTTGTATTCTTTCGCATAATTATAACGCTTCCCTACAGGTCGGTATTTTCCCTAATATCTTAAAAAAGGTTGTTATACGCAAATTTCTCCTTCTAAACCTACTTTCCCGAGAGACTTCAGGCTAATTTCTATTCTATGTGCAATTGAGCACTGTCTAAACCCTTGAACCTTTAACTTTCAAAAATTTATCGAAGCCTCTAAGGCCATTGGCCCGATGCAATCACGTTTTCGAGCGAAGCATATATCAAGATTGTTATCCTGTTTGATGTTTCGAAGGCTTTCAATATGATTAACCATAACTTAGTCCTATAAAAGTTAATATCCTTCAACGTTTCAAGCTCTGTCATCAAATGGTTGCAATCCTATTGTGATTGTCAGTCTTACAGAATTATTAATAGTATTGGTGGGCTTTCTGACTGGTGTGGAGGTCAAGAATGGGGTTTCTCAGGGCTCCATTCTGACAAACCTCCTCTTCAATTTGTTCACTTCTGACCTTGGAAGGGAACTTCAACATTGCAGCTACCACAAATACGCTGACGATTTCAAACTTTACGTATCGGGACCATTCTCTTCACTAAGTAGATTGCCTGTTCTAATCCAGGAAGATATCGATCGCGTTATCTTTTGGGCCTCGAAGAATGGACTTTCTCTTAACCCGGGCAAAACTCAGGCAATTGTTGTTGGACCTACTTTGTCCCCGTCGCTTGAAATTATGGCATGAATTCCGCCTCTTTGTATCGAAAGTCTAGACTACGGTTTTTTAGTATATGACGACTTGACCGACGATTTAAATACAAAGCTCGAGCGTGTGTTAAATGCCTGTGTTCGTTTTATCTACACTTTGCCTATATACGAACACATAACTCCGTAAGGACATAAGGATGGTATCTACTTAATCTTGTCCAATTTGTAGAGACCCGCCAGCAGAGTCTAAGCTTCGTAAACGATAATCAATTCTTAAGATTCCTTTGCACAGAACATGTAAAAATTAAAGGTCACTGATAGTAAGAAGTGCCTGTCTATAAAATAAACTGCTATCCGATATCAGAAATGCACCTTCCCTGTACCATTTCGGAAGTACCGCAGTTATCCAAAACATGTTTCCATGTACCAATCTTCAATGTAGATATTAAACCAACTACGCAAATTCGGAATATTGTAAAATGTTCCAGACTTTGTTATTGTGCTGTGTCGTGGGAGCAACGTAGGAGTAAGAAACGCGTAAGGTAATACTATAACTGTCACGATTTTGGGCACGTAGCAAAAAACCGTGTAATCATGACTAGGTATGTGAAAGGTGCTGAAAATCAAGCTGTAGTCAATTTTTTTGCAAAAAATGCTGATGATAAATTGAAAGAGCGTAAAAAACCTATTGAAACAGTTCAGGGCAAAAACATTTCAATCGATGTTGGCAGATGAAAAAGATGGAGTCGAGAGAAAATCCAAAAATGTCCCCTCCGCCTCAGGAAATATTTGTCCCTATGGAATTTTTTCAATAAACTACCATCCAATTGGAATATACTCTAATCAAGTAATTGGTGCATTCACCCTACTATTGTATGCTATAAATACTTACTCTTTATCTTCCAATTTAAAGGGACAAATCACATTGTATCCTCTCCCGGCTGAGCTTGAAATAATGGACTTGTTTTTCTCATTTAATTCCATATTGTCGGATATCAAACTTCTGGGACCAACCGTAAATTCCTTTTCATGCAAATATCTTCCTTTTACCTTAACAGGAACGTATTCCATATCCTCTAACTTAATTTTACTGGAAATAATATAAAATATGAAATTAGTTATGAAATACTCCACATTCTTATATCAACTGTATCACATGCACGAAAGTTCAGGTAGTAGAAAAAAACACTCGTCGTAATCGCTTTTTTTCCTCCCTTCCAGAATATACTATTTCCTTTGTATCAAGGACTTGCATACGTTACAAATTGGCTTGAATTAATGTAATGATACTGAGAGAGCATAGTTATCAACTGACGCAGCAGCCTATCGGCGCGTCCTGACAATAGCCTGGATTGACTACTGGAAAGCTTTCGATTCAACCTCTCAGAGACTTATCATCTGTCTGTTGGAAAGCTTGAAGGTTCAAACACGCATAGTGAAATGCATACAGAGATTGATTCCCCTTTGGAAAACTAGATTAACTATATCATCCGGAAATTTTCGGGTGATAACGAACAACGTCACCTTCCAGACGGTCGTCTTTCAGAGTGATACCATGAGCCCTCTGCTTTTTTCCATCACACTTCAGCCTCTGTCTCTCGCACTAAGAAATTCTCCTGAATACCTCTGCGGCGACACTGACCATCGCGAGTGTAATGTCACTCATGTATTTTAAATGGATGATCTGAAGATATGTGCTTTTGGTAAAAGCCAACTTCAGAGTGCTTTAAATATCGTCAAGAAGTACACAGGAGAAATTGGGATGGACTTTGGATTGGACAAGTGTGCTAAGATTAATCTGAAGAAAGGAAAAATTATTACCGTTCCCAATGACCCTGAGCTTGTGGATGGAAGTGTTATTAGACATCTTGACACTAGAGAGAAAGCCTGAAAGCTGCATTCAGGACGTAACATCAGTCAAGGAGTCTTTCCGAAGCAAATACAAGCATCTTCTTCGACAGATTTGGTCTTCAAATCGGTCGGCGTTGAACAAGGTAACAGTGACTAACATGCTTTCCGTCTCCGTTCTACTTTATTCGTTTGGGGTGGTTCAATGGACGAAAAAACAGCTTACGTCACTTGATATCTCCACACGTAAGATCATGCATATCAATTCGTCCGTTTCGCGATTATAAATCCCGTCAAGGTGGACGCGGACTTATGAACTTTCAATGTCTTCATAACCAAATTGTTCGAGGTATAGTTTACATCGTTGCAAATGGCAGAGATCCTCTCCTAAAAATGGAATGGGAACACGAGATGATTGGCAAAGGAGCGTTCCTTTACAAAGCCGCGGAGCAGGTGGCCGAGACCCTTAGCCTGAATTTTAACATCAGAAGTGAGGAAAGTGCATTAATCCATCTAAATGGTTCACTTCTAAACGCCAAAGTAAAGAAAGCAGAGGTAGAAAAGTTCCACAAACAGCTACTCGACGAGAAAATGCACGCAAACTTTCACAAAAACGTAGAAAAACAGTCCTTGCCGAAGGAGCAAACTTTTGCTTTTCTCAGAACATCTGGGCTTAATTCAGGTATGGACGGTTTCATTTTCGCATGACAGGACGGTGTCATGGCCACTTTAGTATACCATGACCGCATTTTATGTCAAGACGTTCCCAGCGATAGGTGCAGAGCATGTCATGCACACGCTGAGTACCTAGAACACATACCATCCGGGTGTCCAACTCACGCGGGAATTTTGTATCTCTACAGACATAATTCGGCCCTAAGAGTGCTTTATTAGCACCTTTGTTGCTCTTATGGTGTTGGCCGCGACCCTGCCCGGCCGAATGCTCCGAGGGAGACAGAGTCAATTTTCCAAAACGAGAAGTGCCAAATTTTCTGGAACTACGATTTTTGGACAGCAGTCTCCGTTGCACACTCGAGGCCTGACATCGTTCTCCAAGACTTCGAAAAACGAACTATACTCGTGATCGGATTCTCGGCTCCATCCGAATATAACATCACTGACAAGGAGAAAGAAAGGAGGGGAGGTATTAAGACCCTAAAAGGGAGCTGCAGCGACTGTACCGAAAATATTCGGTTAAAGTAATTGTTCTCCTGATCGGTGCTCTCGGAGGTACGAAACTATCACTGGTTCATAACCTTAAAGCCATACCCGCGTGCCAAAAATATGCCAAGGCACTTGCGAGATGAATGCAGAAAGCTGTCATCCTTAAGCCGTTTCGTCTCAAGACATACGAAGGTTTCGCCGGCCACGGTTCTACTGGAAGCCGGTGTCATTTTTAGATGGCAGTTGCTCCCAGTGGCACTCTGCGGTGGTTGTTCAATCCTTTTTTTTAATTATATATAAGAAAACTGCGCAATTTATCTTAAAAAACTGAATATCTTTTATTATTAATTACCATGAGCAGGGGCAGCGGAACAGGTCCAGGACCCCTACAGTCTACAAAGACGAAGCCGTGACTAAAGTATCTGGCGTTCAATAAAAGCTCCATTCTCCGAAGGAACACACTACCACCATAAAAAAGGATTACAATCACATTCCGAGCAACGGTAAATTAAAAATTCGGTAAGTTGGAAATTCCTCTATTGCCATCCCTTATTTCCTTCTTTAAGTTATTCAAACTTTGTCACTAATGTCTTTTCCTTTTTTCAAGGGGTGGACACCAAGACGAAGTTTCTGGAAAATTTTAACAGTTCCATGCTGCGGAAATCAATTTTAAAATATTCAGTCAAATAACTAAAGCAAAACTTACACATGCACATTTGTAGATTCGATTATAATAAATTATAATTATTTATCTTCAACTATTTTCCTATCTAAATAATTCTAGTTCGATTGTCTCAACCTTTCGTGTTTGCTTTTCCTCAATCCACATTTTATATTTTTATAACAAAATTTAGAATAAAAAAAAAGAGAAATTATCGTAAGTGTAGATTTACTTTTTTATATATGAGGTAAGCGGGTCTCATCTGAGACGATACATTTGTCTACAAACTTTCAAAAGTTCAAATTAGGAATTTTGTAAAAAAACATTTTCTTGGCGTAAGTGGCAAATATTGGCGTTTACTTATTCTATTTGTTTGTAACACTTGCGACTGTCTTGATTTGAAAGAAAATTGATTTATGTAAACCGAATTTGTTTGTTTGTTACAAAAATTGATTATAAGAATAATAATTAAATTACTGAATCACTGTAGTATGATCAGTGCGACCAACATAATAACATGAATTACACAATATATGACATTCCCTTTCTTCGAAATAAAAGAAACACAAATGCACCGGAGATATCTGTTATTTATTGGGTAGCGTCATCTCGCAGATCACAAGGTGGTTTTATAATTCTTTCTGAACGATTTGAAACATTATTTTTTTTTTATCGGAGTATATCCAGGAGTTTCTTCTGTTTTTGAGGAAGCTGTTTCTTGAAGATTTCTTTGTTTCGACGGTGTTTTAATTCTGTTATCCAAATTATTATTTTTTTATAATAAATTTAAATTTTAAATTCATAGTTTCGCACACGATTGAAGGCCGAAAAATCTTTAAATTTTAAATTTAAATTTTGAATTTTAAATTTTAAATTTATTATAATGAATCATCGTGAAAGTATTAAATCTATTATTATTTTTTTTTGTTCGCTTTGTTTCAAATTGTTAATCGTAGAAACTAGAAAAATATGTCTAAGATTGCGCTCAATCTTACCTTAATTTTTAAATTTAATTTCATATGGTCTAGATCTATCAGATATTTTCATTAACATCTCTAGTTCTAATCCTTCCATTGGTGTTTTTAAAACAAATACATTTTCCTTCAAATTTACTGGTTCTAAATCATGCGCTACTCTATTGGTGTATTTCGGTTCTCAAGAAGAGCAATGCATGGATTTGTATTCTCATATTGAATTTTTTTAAACATATTTCTCACTAATGTGGTTCTAATGTGGGTATCTAGGACTGGAAGATGTAACTTCGATATTCCAGTCATTGCAAATGTTCCCATATCCACGCTATCGAATTGAATATCGTTACCAGATAACCCTTTTATGGGTATGTCTAAACGAGCATATATAAGGATTTTCACACAAATATTACTGCTGAAACTCTTCTACATACAGTATTTGTATAAAAAGTATCGGGAAAAGTTTCGGAAAAATAGATTTATTTCAGATATTGCTACAACACCTTCAAATTCTTAAAAGTACATCCCTTGAGCGTCGACACACTTTTGTCAGTAGCTTTTCGACGACTCGAAGGCTCCCAGGTAGGCGGATTCCGATAGGTCCTTAAGGGTAGGCGTGCAAGCTTCTTTGACGGCATTTAGGGTCCTATGGTGGTGTCTTTTGAGGCAGGATTTTTCTTTTGGGAATAGAAAAAGTCTGCTGGGGCCAAGTCCGGACTGTAGGGGAGTTAGGGAGTCGTCGCGAGCCGGTTTGTTTCAGGTAGTCGGTCACCTGGAAGCAGGTGTGAAATTGGAAATTGCATCACGACAATGCACCCAGCCACACCTGCTCCAAGGTGGCCGATTACCTGACGCAAAACGGCGTCGCGACGATTCCCCAACCCCCTTACAGTCCCGACTTGGCCAAGCTTGTACGCGTACCATTAGGCACCTTCCGGAATCCGCCTACCAGGTAGCCTTCGAGTCGTGGAAAAGCTGCTGGCAAAAGTATTTCGACGCTCAAGGGATGTACTAATAGATCCAACCTTAAAACTTGCTACGAAACATTTGGCATACCTCTTGCTCTCATTGGTTCTTACAGATTAGATCTTTGGTACATTATACATGCATTACAATTTTATATTATGTCTTATATTTGTTTGATACCAAGATCATTATAATGTATTCTGTCAAGCATTTATTTTCTATGTTTGTTTGTTAAAAGAAGCTTATCTGCTTTAAAAATTAAACCTTCAATTACAGATAATTCATCGGCAGAAGCAGCCTTTGCTTATTTACTCGATTAGCAGTTACATTTCTTCATCTTTAATAGGTTTTTTCAGGAAAAATTCTTTTTTGTCTACAGAAATATTCAACATTCATATCATATCGCTGCAATTGTTGTCACAACTTTGTGATCTCGCTGAACCTTGACTCAAAGATTTCTTAAAAATCGCTTCCAAGAGTTTATGATCACTTTCAACCATACAATTTTTTCCACAAATATACTGATGGAACTTGCTACACCGAAATGCAATAGCTAGTGATTCTTTTCCAATTTGAGCACATCTACTGTCTGTCGAATCTCGCACTTTGCGATCGGATACTTTCGCGCTCGGTTACGAAACCTATACTTTTGAAGAGATTGCTAAATTTGTTTTGTTTTAGATTAGAAAGAAAATTATTTCACTCAAGGCCCTATCGGCCTTAAGGAACACATTATCATAACAATAATAGCGATCGATTTTTTATGTAAGACTTGATTCGTAGAAAGAATTCGATTGTTTCGCAAAAAGCTTTTTCTGCATTTGCGTCAAATTCAATCCAGTAATCTTTTTAGTGAGACTTCTCAATAAGGCATTTGATTTGCAAAAACTCGGTATGAGTTTACTTACACAAGTAAAAATTCCAAAGAATGTTTCTAATTGGTTTACATTTTCAGGGTTTATCATTTCTACAATTGTTTCTACTTTGTCGTAATCAGATGGAATTTCTTTGCCTGAGAATATGTGACCTACATATTTTACTTTGTCTGCGCTTAATTTGCACTCTCCTATGTTAAATTGAACATTTCTTTCGTGTGCCTTTTTAAGACTGCTTCTAATCGTTTGTCATGTTCTTCTTAATGTTTATCCCAAACTAAAATATCATATGTGTACACGCTGACCCCATCTAAGTCACCGACAATCTCTGGCACTTCAGGGACTGCACGATGCTCTACGGCTAGATTCGTTAATATTGTTATAACATAATTTAGGCTGATTCGTTTCGATTTTAATTTTTATTATATGTACCACGTCCCCGGGATCAACATCATCGATGGACAACGAGGAACATCGAAGATTGGAAAACGTTAGGACATTTGACTCTGACCACCGTTCCTGGATGAGTGGAGGCAGGATTCAAATGGTCGCGCCATCTAGCGCCATATTTCACTGCCGGCAATCTAACATCCATAACCTCTCCAGAGCAATCTTTGCGGAGATGCCGAAAGCCTGAATTGCCCCAGAGAAGTTTCGAAATTCTTCCGAGTAGTTAACTAGGCGTAGAACTCCGCAAAGATCCTGGATACGAAAAGATTTTGTCGTCGATACTCGATATACATGAGGTCAGGCCTGTACCACGTACTATACCATATTATGAGTAGAGCAAGTTTCTTTCGTTTTTCGAGCGATAGTAGCGTTCCCAAAATCTGTCGTCCAATCATATTCGAACCTCACTCACGCGTCCCACTGGAAGTGACCAGGACCGCGACCAATCAGAACCATACATCAGGCTCGAGGAGGAACCAAGCTGACGAGCCGAATCTCGGGTCGAGACACGTTCTCTTTTCATATAGTCGCAAACTAAACAATTTTTAAAACGTGGTCGCAGCTTAAACCTCTCGAGGAGAATCGACGTCAAGCCAATCCGAGGAGAATGATTTCAACTTAACAATTTTGTTCAACGAATCCTGGTATGTCCAAATTTCATTCAGTTCGTGCGAAACTTCTGGCATTTTTAACCTGACCCCAGAAAGTGCAAACTGAATGTTAGTTGAACCTGAAAGTCAAATTTTGTGATTGTGACATGTAGCAATTTGTTAGTAAAGCAAGATTCTTGTCTCTAGTTACCGATGAGCTTACGAATCAATATTGCGAATGCCACAAAAAAAACAGGTCATGTACATTTTTGGAGACGATTGTATTCCTATGTATTTTGAGGTGCTGAATCCGAATTTGAGGTCAAAATAGCACCACATCCTATTAGTTTTGGACGTAACCTCAAAGAACGGTATTTCCTAGTATATCATGGAAAAACTTGGTATCATTATCGATTTCAAGCCGCTGAGTTCAATTATGAGGTCAGAGTAGTGATATTCCTAAAAAGCTTGTAACATCACCTCAAAAAAAATTGTTGATTCAGAACTAATTATATTATTATAATCAAGCTAAAAATGCCTGTACCGGAACGTCGGGGGATCCTGTACGTTTTCCTGTACACAAAACTGCATACAGATATGCAGCAATTTGACGAAGGAGACTGTACAGGATCCTGCAAAGGAACCTGCACCGACGAAGGAACCTTCGAAAGATCCTGTATACATTCCTGTATAGGTTCCTTTGCAAAGTAAATTGAGGAGCGGGTTCCTGTACAGGAACACGTATACGGTCCTTTACAGAAAGCCATCGAGAAAACTGATGTGGTTTACAACTATAAAGTTGCTTTCCTTTTATTCCTTACTCTTACCTACCCATATTTTGAAATCACAAAAATCACCCTTAAAAACCGAGAAGTCAATTTCTGCTGGAAATTTTTTGCGGTTTTTAAAAATGTTCGTAGGGGGGGGGGGGGGGTAATTTTGGCCCCTGATTTTGCTTCAGCGCATCAAAATAAATATAGTTTGGATTTTGTAGTCATTTTCAGTTAGTTTCCTAATGCTGATCCCCCTTACAGGAGATTTTCCGCTTTTAAGGGTGTTTTTTGGCTATTTAATAAAAAGTGGCGAGAGGGTGGGCCGATGGAGCAATTCTGGCCCGGACTTGGAGTCAGCGCAACCGATTACATATAGGTTGGGTATTGCATTCATTTTCAGTAGGTTTCCTAATGCTGATCCACCCTGTTCTTCGTCCCAAATCCACGTCCATCCGTTTACCCAAATCCTATCTCTCCCTATTATTACCCTGATAACTTTTCTTCTTTCGACCCAAGCCCTCCTAAATTCATTCCTCCTACTCTCTTGCCCCCTTCCACCCACACTTGTGCTCCGATGTCTCTCATCAGATTCTTAACCTCTACCTCTCCCGTTTTATTGTTCAGTCTCAGGCCCTTGATCATTACAATCTTTTTTCTCTTTACTCTTTGCTGCCCTTCTATTCTTCCTTCGATCTGTGTTGAACTCCTATATAGCCTCTCTACATATATGCTCATTCCACCTTTTTTTGCTTCCTCGCTAACAACTACCTCTGTATTTCTTTGCTCAGCCCTTCCTTCTAATTTACTCACTCTTTCTTCTATTACTTTCGTCTCCCTTTTCCTAATTTCATAATTTTCTCTATGTCGATTTTCTATGCTTTCAAGTTTCATCTAAACTTTCTCTTTTTCCCCTTTCCATAATTCGTCCCACTCTTCCCACTTTTTTCTCATATGCCTTAAAGCCTCTTTAAGCTCACCCCTTGCCTTTTCGTATCCACCAGTCTTCCACATGTCTTCTGTCTAAGTCCTTTCAAAATTGCTTCGATGTTTACGAGCTTGCTACCTCCACCCTCCTCTCTTTCCGGTGTTTTTCTTTTTATCTCACTTTTCTTATAATTTTCACCCCCTCACCCCTCTTATTCTTCATTCACCCATTCCCTTTTCCTTTTTTCCTGCGCTGATTTTTCCCGCCTACTACCCATTCCCTCGCTGCTTGTAGCACTAACCTGTTGTTGCCAGTCCTGAAGAAACCAGCTTGATCCCCCGCTATTCGAGCGCGATGCAACTGTGTTGAATTTTTGTAAATTCATGTGCCTACCTCGCCTATTGCCTGTTCCTCGACCTGCTGTAGTTGAAGCTGATCTTCCACCCTTAACCAGCGTCTCGTATCGTTCTACCCCACTTTTCACACAGCTTAAATCGCAACTTGCTTTGTCTTTTCTCTTGCCCCATGTCGCCTTATCATCTCTTATAACACTCTTCTGTCGCTCCCTATCAAAGGACTCCGCACACATCTATGAAAAATATGATCCCGGTCAAATTGGCTGAAACTGTGGTATAATGTAGTTTATAATATCCTGATCAAATAAAGTCCTTAGACTCTGGGTCCAAAAAACACCAGGTTTCGAGATAGGAGGGACCATGTGTCACTTCTCATGGACGGAAGAGAAGGTCTACGAACACCTGAGGACATAGCATGAAATTATATGCCACATGAGATGGCATGATATGACATGACACATAACATGACATGAGACATCGCGTGACATGACACATGACATGACACACATCATAATGAATTGATTTTTTCCCTCGATCAACGCGTTCAGTGAGTCTCCCCACTCTACTGCCTACTGGGCCGAGACGGACCGAGCGCACAGGCAGTTCTGCAATCCGGAGCCTCAATTAGAGGAATAATTATTGACATTAGTAATGTAATTGTATCTCACTGGTAAACTTGCATGTACCAACAATTATCAGATCATTCTTTTGTGGGTGCATTTTTAACTGTGAGCGGAAGAAATGTTGACGAAATCCTTACCAGTAGGATCAAGCCCAATTGGTGCACGCAGGTATTAAATATTTTTAAAATATTTTTTTTGTTAGATTTTCTTTTGCGAAAAAAACCTTAGCAACTAAATTTGACGCCTCTCTTATTTAATTTCGTTAATTACTTAATCCTACTGTTAAAGGCATCGACCACATTT
>CAKNXH010064431.1:50099-64275 GCA_932178445.1 Andricus quercusramuli | reverse complement strand
TTTTTTTTTTGGTGAAGAATGAAGTTTTCCAATGGAAAATTTGTTATTCCACTATTGTTAGAAAATTGATACTTTTTCGGTTGAATTCAACTGATTTTTATTTAAAATTACCATTTTTGTTGGTTGGGATATCAACTATTTCCTTGAGAATTTATCGAACTTTCCCAAAAATTTTTGGAAAATCTTGCAAAAGTAAAAAAAAAAAATCCTTAAAATCATCCAGATTCTTTTTTGGAAATTTTGGAAATATTTTAAATATTCTTTTTAAATTAATTTTTCAACAAAAAATTATTGTTAGTTTTTCTAGGAATTTTGAGACCAATTTTTTATTGATTTAAAAACTTTCAAAATGCTTTAAAAAGCCTATAAATTTTGTGTTCGACATCTTCAAAAATCTACATTGTGTTTTCAATGTTTTGAAATCTTTTCACGTTTCAAATTATTTTGGAATCTTTTTAAAACTTCTAAATATTTTTTTAAGTTACTCGATTATTTTCCAAATCATTAATTGTTCAATTTTTATACATTATTCAAGAAAAATTTCTAATCTTTTGAAATATTCTCTTAATATTAATTTGTTAAAATAAAAAATCATTTTAAATTTTCCCAGCAAAGTTAAGACATTTTTTTTATTTTCTGAAAACCTATAAAGATTAATAAAAAGCTTCAAAATTTTATTTCGAAATCTTCAAAAATTTAATTTATTTTTCGAAATCTTTTCCAAATTAAAATTAAGTTTGGATCTTCTGTAACCGAGTACCAAATTGGTAAATATCTCTTAAACTAACTCAAATTTTTTCCAAATTGTTAACTGTTATCTATTCATCAAAATTCAGTAATTTCACTACGTATTAAAAATTTGTTAAATAGAAGAATTAAAATGGTAACGTTCAAATTTTTAATTTAACACACTGAAATATTAACGATTCGAGGCTTTCTATTTAAAATAATTCTGTTAAATATTCTTTAGTTTTTCATTTTTGATTTATAATTGCTCGTTTTAAATAAAAACTAAAATATTGCTGAATTTTGAAAAAAATGTGTTCCCTAATTAAAAAATCTCAAATTAAATGAGTTAAAAATTGAATATTTTAGATTGAAACAATGTTTGACTAGGATTTGGAATTGTATACGAGCGTTCAATTATTTAAATTATTTTAAAGTTAAGAATAGTTTATAAATATTAATTTATACATTAAAACTTTTTTTGAAATTTTAAAAAATATTAGCTTAAAATTTTTATTTTCCGGAAATCTAATAATAATTTTATTATCTTGGAAATCTTATTAAATATTCTTTTAAAATCAATTTGTCAACAAAAATTATTGTTAATTTGTCTGTAAGTTTTGATACACATTTTTTATTCATTTAAATTCTTTCAATATGCTTAAAAAGCTAATAAGTTTTGTGTTCGACATCTTCAAAAATCTACATTGTGTTTTAAAGGTTTTGAAATCTTTTCACGTTTCAAATTATTTTGCAATTTTTTCAAAACTTCTAAATATATTTTAAATTTACTGGATTATTTTCCAAATCATTAATTGTTCAATTGTTATACATTATTCAAAAAAAAAATTCTAATCTTTTCAAATATTCTCTTAATATTAATTTTTTTAAATAAAAAATCATTTTAAATTTTCCCAGCAAAGTTAAGAATTTTTTTTTATTGTGTCAAAACCTTTAAAGATCAATAAAAACTTCAACATTTTATTTTGAAATCTTCAAAAATCTAAATTTAGTTTTTTATTTTTCGAAATCTTTTCCAACTTAAAATTAAGTTTGGATCTTCTGTAACCGAGTTCAAAATTGGTAAATATCTCTTAAACTAACTCAAATTTTTTCCAAATTGTTAATTGTTATTTATTCATCAAAATTCAGTAATTTCACTATGTATTAAAAATTTGTTAAATAGAAGAATTAAAATGGTTACGTTCAAATTTTTAATTTAACACAATGAACTATTAACGATTCAAGGCTTTCTATTTCAAATAATTCTGTTGAATATTGTTTGGTTTTTCATTTTTGATTTATAATTGCTCGTTATAAATTAAAAGTAAAATATTGCTAAATTTTCAAAAAAATGTGTTCCATTATTTAAAAATTTAAAATTAAATGAGTTAAAAATCGAATATTTTAGATTGAAACAATATTTGAATAAGATTTGGAATTTAAAAAGAGCGTTTAATTATTCAAATTATTTTTTGTGGTAGAATTGGGAATTGTAATTGAATCATCTTGTAAAGTCAAACGTCATTTTCAAGGAATTGCCAACGATTTTAATGATTTTAGGATATTTTAACAAATTCCACAGAATTTCCAATCGATTTCAATAATTTGAAGAGATTTTAAAGTCAATTATTGTTCAATTTTCAATAATCGAAATACATTTTAGAACTACGTTCTACAATTCCCAATATTTCAACTTTTGTGAAATCTTGTATTTTTGTGTAAAGATTTGTAATTTTCTACAATAATTTACGTAAAATTAAAAGTGTTTTTATGACGTCGTACACCAAAATTTAAAAAAAAATGTAATTTCCTGTAATACCTTGTAGATTTTTACAACAAAGTAAAAAAGAATACATTCTAAAAAGTTATAAAAATGGTTGAATTGTAGAAACTTTTACTTTATTGTTAATTTTTTTACTTTTCTACCAGAAAATACAAGAAAAAATGAGCTATTTGTAATTAGCCAGGGTGTCTAGCGTTTCTTCAAACAAAAATTCCAGGAATTTTCCAGGTTTTCCAGGACAGAAATATACATTTTTTCAGGTACTTTTTAACAGTAAAAAAATAATACTTTCCACGAAACATAAAAAAAATTGTAGGTCTCGTAGAACTGAAAAAAGTAATATGCGAAATTTCTCTTACGCCCCTAAAATCTGATTTTATAGAACAAAAACTTTTTTTTTGGCATTGTTAATTTCATCACGGTGAAACATCACGACGCCACGATAGAAAATATTCAAAGTTTCTCTTTTTTTCAGCTTTAAAGACAATTTAATGAAACTTTTGAAATTCAATGTTTTTTGCTGTTTTATAATTGAGCTAATGTAGGTTTATTTGCAATGAAATAATGAAATTGTCAACAAAAAAGTAGATTTTTAATCAAATTGTTGAGTTTGCAACCTACAAAGATGAATTTTCAACTAAACAATCGAATTTTAAACAGAAAAGATTAAACTTCAACGGGAAACAGTTGCATTACCAACGAAATAATTGAATTTTTTGGAAGACAGTTTAATTTTCAACAAAAACGGTGAATTTTAAATCTAAAAGGACGAATTTTCTGTCGAAATAGGCGAATGATCAACAAAACAGTTGAATTTGCAACCAAAACTTTAATCGAAGTAGTTGAATTTGCAATACAAAAATTGGAATGTTCGACAAAGAGACGAATTCTCAACGAAAAATTAAATAGTTAGTATTTCAACAACGACAAAAAAAACGAATTTTCAATAAAATAGTTGAATTTTCAACCAAAGAGTTGAATTGAAAAAAATCAACAAAATAGTTAAATTTTTAAACAAATAGTTTAACTTTTAACCTACAAAGATGAATTCTTAACCAAAACGACGAATTTTCAACAAAGAAAATTAATTTTCTACCAAAAAATGACAAATTTTCAACAAAATAAACCAATCTGAAAACAAATAATAACATAGAGTTTCAACTAAATAGTTGGATTTTCTACTAAAGACGATAAATTTCCATCCAAAAATGGAATAATTAAATTTTCAGTGGAAAAAATTAATTTTCGTAGAGAAAAAAGAATTTTCAACCAAATAGTTTAATTTTCAATCAAGTAGTTGCATTTTAATTTGGAAGAGTTTTAATTTCTACCAAAAAAGATAAATTTACTGAAAAAAAAGATGAATTTTCAACCAAAACTGGGATAGTTAAATTTTCAGCAAAAAAAATGTTAATGCAAAAAAAATCATTTTTGACAGAATAGTTCAATTTTTAACAAATAAAATGAGTTTTTAACAAAGTAGTTCTAGGTTCAATCAAAAGGTTGAATTTTAAACCAAAAAAGGTGAATTTTTAATGAAAAATTTAATAATTGAATTTTCGACTAAAAACAATCAATTTTCAACCTGAAATGGCATCGTTGAATTTTAAATTCAAAAAATTAATTTTCACACAAAAATAAAGGTATTTCAACAAATAGTTCAATTTTCAGCTAATCAGATGATTTTTTATTAAAGTTTTTTCAGATTCCGACCAAGTTATTGAATTTTTAATAAAGAGAATGAATTTTCTAATAAAAAAGATATGTATTTACAAAAAAAAAGAAATTTCAATAAAATTGTTGAATTTTTAACCTTTAACCAAATAGTTTAACTTTTAACCTACTTTAATTTTATTAATTCTTAACCAAACCGACGATTTTTCAACAAAGAAAATTATTTTTCTACCAAAAAAGACCAATCTTTATAAAATGCACCAATTTAGACAAATAATTTAATTTTTAACTAAAAATGATTAATTTTCAGTAAAATAGATTTCAACTAAATAGCTGAATTTTGAACTGAAGAGAGGAATTTTCAAATAAAATGATGGATCTGCCATTCTGCAACCAAAGAATGAATGTTTAATAAAGTAGGTCAACTTTTAACAACAACAACAAAACAATTTTCTACAAAACAGTTGAATTTTCAATCCGAAATTATTAATTTTCTACCAAAGAGACGAATTTTCTAATCAAAAAGACGAATTTTCAACAAATAAAGATTTTTCAGCCAAGACAGGAAAAAATGTCAAAGAAATTGTTGAACATTCAAGCCAAAAGACAGCATTTTCAACCAGGAAATATTGATTTTCAACAAAAAAGCTCATTTGTAATTAAAAAATTGCAGTTTTAATCAAAAAAGAGAAAATTGCCACAAACAGGTTTCGTTTTCTACCAATAAAGACCAATTTTTGACTTAAAAAAAAGATTGAATTCCAGCAAAAAAAATGGGAAAGTTACATTTGCAGGTGAAAAAATTAATTTTAAATGAAAAAAAAAGAATTTTCAGCAAAATATTTAAATTTTCAATCAAAGAGATCAACCCTCAAATAAATTTTTAACAAAGTGGTTCAAGTTTTACCCGAAAAATATCCATTTTCAGCCAAAAATAGTTACGTTTTTAGTTTAAAAATTATTTTTCAACCCAGAAAAGGAATTTTCAACCAAAAAGATGAATTTTCTACCAAAAAATATGAATTCTCAATAAATAATGTAATATTAGATATTTCAAATAAAAAGTATGACTTTTTAATAACAATTGTTGAATTTGCAGCCGAATAATAAAATTCTTCACTACAATTACAGTCGTCTGGATGAAGCAACTGTAAAAAAAGAAATAAAAATACAAGGAAAATAAAGTACTAACTAAAATAATTTCTAGTCCCAAACATTATTTTCAAAATTCTCTAACTTTGCCCCAATCAATTTTTTATTTGCTCTAACCATTAATATTCAAATACCATTTCGATTGTAGTTTCGTGATTTTCACCGTGATAAAATAAACAATCACATTGTTAAAAAGGTAATTTTTTTCGTTCAGCAGAGAAGTTTTAAAAACTATTTTTTCTTTGAAAGAACAAAAATTCCAGAACCACAAGCAAAATTCAATGACTTTTCCAGGTTTTTTCCAGGTAAAAACGAATTCCAGGACTTTTCCAGGTTTTCAAGGATTTCCAGGACACTAGACACCCTGATTTAACTGTATTTTTTTGTTAAATTTTGTACATTTTTTACAAAAAAGTACATGTGTTAACAAAAATTGTAGTAGAAATGTTGTACTTTCTTGTAAAAAATTGTTTCCACTCGGGCATTTGTTGAAAATGCAATTCATTTACTTGAAATATTAGAAATTTAAAGCGTCCGAAATCTGAAACACTTTAGGCCCTGTTTTTAAATCCTTGAGAAGGCTCAAATCTTAATTTTATTTTCCAACTTACTCGTGATCTAGGGGTCGCTTCTTTTCTGTCAGACTCCTCGACTTCCATATTTTCAATTCCTGAATCGACATCAATGCCGGAAGTGTTGCATTGTTTTTCGCTGTTCTCATCAACGTCCATGGAAACTTGTTGATTCTGGGGCTGTTGCAGAGGGGGCAGAGGAGGAGGAGGAGATATTATAGAACTGGGAGAAATGTTCGAAGGCCCTGGAGTGTCTGGAGAAATGGGAACAGAAGTACTGTTAGAGCTTGTTCCAGCATTTGTTGCCAAACCTGCTAAACGGGCTAACCGCCTTCGCCTCATCTACAATAAGAAAAAAAAGGCCTTTGGTTAAAACATGTACCCTACAATTTACATTGTGCAAAATGCAGTCTTTTTTTCAACATTGGCAAGTGCCCATATTATTAGCAATCATCGTAAAATGAATTAAAAATGGTGGTGGATAAGTGAACAAGTTTAAATAAGTTTCGTTCGAACAATGAACGAGACACATTTGATTAAGCAATCCAAATAGATTACAAAAATACAAAAATTAGATTTACATAGTCAAAAATTTATCAGAAATCAATTTTTCAATTTTCAAATCAAAAAGTTTACCGCCGTAACTCAGCGATAATTGGTGTTTTCCAATTAAAAACAAATCATATCCCCTAGGGTGGTCTAAAAAGTTTTTTTTCTTTCGAATTTTTATGAATAACCCCCGGAAATTTGTTCAAATCCACACAAAAATAAATACATTTTTTTTAAATAATATTTCTTCATGAAGTTTAAAGTAAAGCTGGAAAGTTGCTTTTTCTGGAATCTTTAGTTTTGTTTCGGATTTTTAGTTATGAACAAATAATAATTGAACCTCAACAAAAATCATCTTTCAAATAGTATAATACTTTTTCAAGTAAATTATTTTTGATCTTTTCCCAATTTATAAAGAAAAACATTGTTGTTGAACATTTCAGAAGAAACCGCAACTTTCTAGCACTTATTTAAGAGAAAATAGTTATAAACAATAATGAATTGTTTGAACAACCATTTTTATTAACTTGAATTAATTATTACCAGACTAAGTGAAAAGTGGGCAAAAACTTAAAAATTTCAGAAAAAACCGCAACTATCTGACATTAATATAAATGAAGATAGTTAATACCAATAATAATTTGTTTAAACAATTATTTTTGCTCAACTTAAATAATTATCAAGTCACTTCAAGTGAAAAATAGACAAACAGTTAAAAATGTCAAAAAATACAGCAATTTTGTACCATTGAGCAAATAGAATATTATTAACGATAATAATAAATTGTTTAAGCAATTTTTTTGTTAACTTAAATTAATTATTACTTTACTTTAATTGAAAAATTATTTTTGAAAACCAAAACTTAATCAAAAAGATAAATTTTGTACAAAAAATTGAAGAATTACAATTTTAAGTTAAAACAATTAATTTTCAACCAAGAAAAAGGAAACAAAAAGTGTAATACTTGATATTTCCATCAAAAAGGATTTTATTTTTTAATCAAAAACAGTTGAAATAAAGCAAAAAATACTAATTCTTAACAAATTATTTCAATCCTTAACCAAAACAGATTAATTTTCAAACCAAAACAATGAATTTTTAACCAAAAAGTTGAATTTTCAACCCAAAAATATGAATTTTCCACCAAAATAATTAAATATTCAACCCAAAAAGACGAGAAATGAAATTTCAACTAAAAAAGAATAATATTCTAACAAAAACGGTCTATCAAAAACATTTTCAGTCAAAAAATTAATTTTCAACAAACGAAAAAAAAACGATTTTTGAACAAAACAGTTAAATTTTTAAGCAAAGAAATTAATTTTTAACTGAAATAAAGAATTTTTAACCAAAAAAATTAATTCTTAACCTAATAAACAAATTTTCAACAAAATAGATGAATTTTTAACAACGTAGTTAAATTTTCAAGCAATCAGATGAATTTTCAAACAAGGAGAATAAGAATATATAAAGAAAGATAAATTTTGGACAAAAAATGCAATAGTTAAATTTTCTTTTTAAAAAATTCAGTTAAAAAAAGAGAAATTTCAACAAGATATTTAAATTTCTAAGGAAAGAAATTAATTTTTAACTAAAATAACGAATTTTCAATCAAAAAATAAATGTTTAACCCAATAGTTGGATTTTCTACAAAAAAAGGAGAAATTTTCAACAAAATAGATGAATTTGCAACCAAGAAGATTAAATGTCTATCAAAAAAGACCAATGTTCGACAAAAAATGGAATAGTTAAATTTTCAGTTGTTAACAATTATATTCCAATAAAAAAACTAATTTTTAATCAAAGAAATGATTTTTCAACTAAAAAGATTAATTTTCTACAGAAAAAAAGACAAGTGTTCAACAACATAGATGAATTTTTAACCCAATTTTGAATTGTTAAAGGGATTTTGCAGCCTAGTAATTAAATTGTTAACTAAAGAAAATAATTTTCAAGTAAAAAGGTGAATTATTCACTGAGGAAATTATTATTTATAATTTTTTTTTAAATTATATTCATTATAAAATTAAATTCATTATATTTATTTACAATTTACAATTCTACCACAAAAAAATAATTTGAATAATTAAACGCTCTTTTTAAATTGCAAATCCTATTGAAATATTGTTTCAATCTAAAATATTCAATTTTTAACAGAATTAAATTTGAAATTTTTTAATGAAGGAACACATTTTTTTGTGAATATTTAGCAATATTTTACTTCTTATTTAAAGTGAGCAATTATAAATCAAATATTAAAAACCAAACAATTTTTAACTGAATTATTTGAAATAGAAAGCGTTGAATCGTTAATATTTCAGTATGTCAAATTAAAACTTTTGAACGTTACAATTTTAATTCTTCTATTTAACAAATTTTTAATACGTAGTGAAATTACTGAATTTTGATGCATAAATAACAATTGAACAATTATTAATTTGGATAAAATTTGAGTTAGTTTAGGAGATATTTACAAGTTTTAAAATGATCCAAACTTAATTGAAAACTGGAAAAGATTTCGGAAAATAAAAAACTAAATTTAGATTTTTGAAGATTTCAAAATGAAATTTTGAAGACTTTTATTGATCCTTAAAGGTTTTGAAAAATTACAAAAAAAATTCTTAACTTTGCTGGGAAAATTCTAAATGATTTTTTATTTAAAAAAATTAATATTAAGAGAATATTTAAAAAGATTAGATTTTTTTTGAATAATGTATAACAATTGAACAATTACTGATGTGGAAAATAATTGAGTAAATTAAAAATATATTTAGAAGTTTTGAAAAGATTGCAAAATAATTTGAAACGTGAAAAGATTTGAAAACATTTAAAACACAATGTAGATTTTTGAAGATGTCGAACACAAAACTTATTAGCTTTTTAAGCATATTGAAAGAATTTAAATGAATAAAAAATTTGTATCAAAACTTACAGACAAATTAACAATAATTTTTGTTGACAAATTGATTTTAAAAGAATATTTAATAAGATTTCCAAGATAATAAAATTATTATTAGATTTCCGGAAAATAAAAATTTTAAGCTAATATTTAAAAAAATTTCAAAACAAATTTTAATGTATAAATTAATGTTTATAAATTACTCTCAACTTAAAAATAATTTAAATAATTGAACGCTCTTTTACAATTCCAAATCCTATTCAAATATTGTTTCAATCTAAAATATTCCATTTTTAATTCATTTGATTTGAAATTTGTTAATTAAGGAACACATTTTTTTGAAAACTTAGCAATATTTTACTTTTTTTTTAAAATTACCAATTATAAATCAAAAATGAAAACCTGAACAATATTTAACAGAATTATTTGAAATAGAAAGCCTTGAATCGGTTATATTTCAGTGTGTTAAATTAAAAATTTGAACGTTACAACTTTAATTCTTATATTCAACAAATTTTAATACGTAGTGAAATTACTGAATTTTGATGAATAGATAACAATTTAACAATTAGGGAAAAATTTGATTTAGTTTAAGAGATATTTACAAGTTTTAAGAAGATCCAAATTTAATTTAAAACTGGAAAAGATTTCAAATAATAAAACACTTTCAACAGAAAATTTTTAAGCTTTTTAAGGATCATTAAAGGTTTTGAGAAAATCAAAATAATTTCTTAACTTAGCTGGGAAAATTTAAAATGATTTTTTATTTTGAAAAATTAACTTTAAGAGAATATTCAAAAAGATGAAATTTTGTTTTTAAATAATGAATAAAAATGGAACCATGATTGATTTGGAGAATAATTAAGTTTAAAATATATTTTAAGTTTATAAAAGGTTCAAAAATAATTTAAAGCGTAAAAAGATTTGATAACGTTTAAAACATAATATAGATTTTTGAAAATGTTGAACACAAAATTTATTAGCTTTTTAAGCATTTTGAAAGATTTTAAATGAATAAAAAATTTGTATCAACTTTTTTAGAAAAACTAATAATATTTTTTGTTTGAAAAATTAATGTAAAAAGAATATTTAATAAGATTTCAAAACACAATTTTAATGTATAAATGAATGTATCTAGCTTAAAATTGCTTAAAATGACATACTTTGAAAAATTTATTCATTTTTTATTCATTTTTAAATTCATAGAATTGAAAATAATAGCGTGGATTTCTTTTTTTTTATAACTTAACTGTACAATATATAAAAGTTAAAAAATTGCAATTTTGCAGTTCAAAGGATCTCTTAATTAAAAAATTTTTAAATGAAAAGTTTCTAAAGCTTTCATTTTATACGCGAAAATTACTGAGCGTTTGAATTAACATTTTTTAATGTTTCAATTTGAAATTTTTTAATTAAGTATGACATTTTTTGGAATTTTCAGCAATATTTTACATTTCATTTAACATGAGGAATATATATTCCAAAATGATTCAAAACGTGAAAAGATTTCAAAACATTTAAAACACAATGTAGATTTTTGAAGATGTTGAACACAAAATTTATTAGCTTTTTAAACATTTTGAAAGATTTTAAATGAATAAAAAATTTGTATCAACATTTCTAGAAAAACTGACTTTAAGGAAATTTTTTACTTTTGCAAGATTTTTTGTATAAATTAATGTTTCTAGCTTAAAATTGCTTAAAATGAAATAATTTGAAAAATGTATACATTTTTTATTAATTCTTCATTTCATAGCATTGAAAATCATAGCGTGGATTTCTTTTTTATAATAGTTTTACTGCGCAATGTATAAAAGTTGACATTTTGCAGTTTAACGACTCTTTTAATTTAAAAATCTTCAATTGAACATTTTTTAAAGCTTCCATTTTATGCGCGAAAATTACTGAGCGCTTGAATTAACATTTTTTCCTTCAAAATTGCAACATAGAAGCTTTTTTCTAAAAGCGATCATGTACACATCCTATTTTAAAGTTAGGGTAAGAGCACTAGTGGTTGGCACTGCGCCAGTTATTGGCACCCTCTCTCATTTTTGTTAAATTTCAAGAAAATGCAAACATTTATCGTATTTTGCTGGTATTATTTTTATTCTACCATTATTTGTGCGTGTACCGACATATATAATTCATACAAAATAATGTCAAATTTAGTTATAAAATAATGAATTCACTTCAGTTCTTAGGGTGCCAAGAATTTATCCGGTTTTCTAAAGAAAATGTTTAGCTGACAACATTTTTTAATTTTGTTCAAACAACGTTGTGAACAAGTGAATCTGTTCCAATTTTTGTGAATATTTAAAAGAAATACTTGCAATATAATCAAAATAAGGAATGAACCTCGGCAATAATTTATTTATTAATTTTAGGGGGGGTGCCAATGGAAATTAATATAAAAAGTATGGTCTCTAGTCGTTGGCACCCCAGTGCCAATGACCAGACCATGCAATTCGGGAATGATTTCATTCATTGGCACCCCTGCCTCGCCGGAAAAAAGTAAGGTTATGTAATCTCAAGACCTTGTGTTGACATGAGCCATTTCACGTATTTATGATAAAATGAAGTGTTAAAAGTGCCGGAACAACAAAAGTCGTTACTAGGTAGACGAGAAATTAGCTAATAATTATAATAAATGAAGCTGTCATTTATATACCGGTAATCGTAACCTCCAAAGTTCTGTTCAGATAATTTATCATTCTTTTTAGGCCTCGAGGTATAGGTAAATATTGGTTTCATTTAAATTATAAATGGAATTTTATTATCTTTATACATATTGTGTTTAATAATAATGTCTTACAATTTTTTAAATGTTACGCATGAATTCATGTTATTATAAATAGCCAAAGTTTTTATTTAATCGGTGGGCGATTTATTTTGACTATATTTATTTATCCATGTTTGAATTTGTTTATTCATTTTCCTAGTTTAAAGTAGAAAATGAGTAACATTTATGGTTTTTATTTCATTTATTGCCATACTATTGCCCGTCAGAGAGTATCTCTGAAGAAAGAAAAACATAAGCCGAAAAATAGATATGTGACATGGCTAGGTTTTGTAGCTGCTGTCAAAGATGTTGGCTTGTCCAAAAACAAAATTGATAAAATACTAAATTTAGAATTATTAATAGAAAATTTATTTCATATTTTCAGATGCACAATTTGTTTTTATCAATGTTTTAATGCAATTACAGAAGTTTGAAGAGGTTATGTGAGTGTAGTGCCAATCACTGGTGACGAGGGGTGCCAATAACTGGGGTTAGCAGTGCCAAGCACTAAAATTTTGGGACTACATGCTTATTTTTAATAATTTTTCAAGTTTTTTTCATCTTTGAATAATAATTCAACATTCCAGTGTGTTCTGCATAAAATTTGGAGTGCCGGTATGATTATCACTATTTCAGAATTCAATATTTTATGTGTTTATTTATTTCCTAAAGTCTAAATTTCCTCTTAAGGTGCCAATAACTGGTGCTCTTACCCTATCTCATTGCAATATTTTAATCATTTGTCATCCTAGGTCAAAAAAGAACAACTTTTTGGTTGCAAAAGTTGTAAATTCCTGTAGACTCTTGCAGAAAATTAAAACTACAATAAAATACAATAATGTAAAAGAAAATACAAAAAAAGTACAAAATTCATTTAAATAATAGAAAAAAGTTGTAATTTTGGTTTTAATTAATTGTATTTATTTGTATATTCCTATGAAAATAGTTTTAGTTTTCTCTAGTTTTTGGTAAACATTTTTCCACCAGGGTGAAATAAAAACTGTCTCGTGCATTATTCGAACGAAAGTTGAAACACATATTTAATAAAGAGAAGAATCTTCCCGAAAATCAAGTATAATTTCTTTGTTGTAAAAATACTTTGGCACTCAGTTCACACAAAGAAGATTATTATTGGCATTGAAATGCTCCCTACTTGTCTTGAAATAAATCTGGTACAAAAAGGATTACAATGAATGAAAAAGTGCCCACAAACGTTGTAAATTGTGTTTCTTACAACATTTTATTTACGAAGAAATGGTTCAAATTTCTAATTTCAAGAAATAATTTTTTTTTACGAGTTATAAACATAAATAAAAATAAAGAAACCTAAATTGATAAGCCACTGGGGTTTTAGTCACGCATTTCCAGACTTGTTTACACTCGACAAAAATTCAATATTGATCCGATCCCAACCCAAAACAAAAATAACTCTACAGCATTTGAAAAAAAAAATTTGTTTAAAAAAGAAATTCGTTCAAGAGAGAATATAAGAGGAATAAAGTCCTTAAATTCATTGGAGACAATTAGAAAAAGTAATTAGTTACATAATTATTCTTTGTTGAATTTATTCTGAAAGGGACAAGTGATACAACAAAGAAACGGTTCGAAATCTCTCGTCCTTCTCACTCTCTATTCTCCCGTTCCTATTTTCGTTTCCTCTGCGTGTATACCCCAAACAAAGTGGAGAAGAAAAAGAAGGAATAAGATAAGATAAAAACTATTGCGGGCTCGAAAAGAAAGTTGGGGTTCGTAATCTTGAGGGGAACGAGTGAGTATAGACATAACATGAAAGTGAAGAGATTGGAAATGATGTATTCGATACTCACTTCTTCTGGAGTTAATTCACTCATGATTGCACCTCTTGAATCTCGAAGACAAGTTTGATAACTTGCTCTCTTCTTTGAGAATCACTATTCACTGCTATTCACTGCTATTCACTACTACTAGGAATGTATTAAAAAAAACTCCGTTAGAAAATCGTGGCATAGATATGTCAGAAATTTGGACAGTCACTCCACATTTGCCTTGGTGCCTTGGTG
>CAKNXH010064431.1:5792-40099 GCA_932178445.1 Andricus quercusramuli | reverse complement strand
TGGTCAAAACTGTTCAACTATTCTACTTATCTACCTCCGGACTGCGCCCTGAGTCGGTTATATTACTTTGAGAACGGTAACGAGAATGAGAATATTACCGAGAATATAACCGGCGGATGAAATATTTGAAAATTTATGAGAACGATCTAAAGTCAACATAACCTCAAATTTCAACTCAATTTTTGATAAATTAGCGGTAAATTCAAATTTAGATAGTTTGCAACACAAACTTTTAATATTTTAATAGTAAAACTTCTTCCATATATTTTTATTTATCCATAAATATATTTATATAAGTAAATAACTTGTATGTAACTATGAAAATAACATAAACAATAACAATGTTGTTAAAAATCACAAATTCTTAAATTCTCTTAAATTCTTTTGAATTCTCCTAAATGAGCATTAATGAGAATTAATGAGCATTTTGAATTAGGATTTAAAAAATCGTATTTTCTATCTTTATTAATAATAATTACAGTATTCAAATTTCGTGGGGAAGTGTATCGCTTCAAATTGGAAAGGTTACTTGAAAGAAATTATAAAAAAACAAAACCCTTATTCAGGGTTGCTACAATATCCCAATTTCTAAATTCTTTTAAGTATAAAACCAACCATACACCTAAAAGAATAATAATATTGATTCAAATAAATTTTGTTTCTAAATATATTTCAAGCCCTTTTTAGGTGTGTTTTCAAGTCGAAAAGATAAATTTGTGATCAGAAAAATGAATTTTTAACTAAAATGATGAATGTTCAACCAAAAATCTGAATTTTTAACCAAATCAATTTTCAATCAAAAATAAAATAGTTAAAATGTTGGAAAAATAAATGTTTAGCAAAAAAAAATTCAAATAATTTCTCAACAAAATAATTTAATTTTAATTTAATTTTCTACAAAAAAAAAAGTTTCAATAAAATATGTAAATTTTCGACTAAAAAAGATAAATTGACAGTTAAAAAATAGAAACGTTTTTGTTCTTCAGTTAGAAAAGTAAATTTGAAACAAAAAAACGTATTTTCAACCAAATTGATTAATTTTCAACTAAAAATATATATTTTCAAGGAAAAATAGAATGGTTACATCTTCAATTCAAGAAACTAATTTTCAACTAAAAAGAAACGAATTTTCAACCAAAGGAATTAATTTTTAATCATAATTATAAATTTTCAACCAAAAATATGCATTTTTGACCAAATAGTGGGATTTTCAATCCAAAAGATGAATTTTCTATCAACAAAAAAACGACTTTTTAACTAAATAGTCCTTTTTCAACCAAAGAAATGAATTTTTAACAAAAAATAGAATAGTCAAATTTTCAGTTAGTAAAATAAGTTTCCAGTCAACAAAGAAACGAATTTTCAATGAAATAGTTAAATTTTCAACCAAAGAAATTAATTTTCCAGCAAAAAGATGAAGTTTCAACTAATGAGAGTACTCTTCTGCCAAAAAAGACGAATTTTTATGAAATAATAAAAAAATTTCACCTAAAACAGATAAATTTTCAACTAAAAATAGAATAGTTAATTTTTCAGTAACAAAATTAATTTTCAAACAAATTAAAGTAAAATTACAAAACAATTTTTAATGAAAAAAAAATTAAACAATTTTTCACCAAAAAGATCAATTTTCAACCAATAAGATGAATTTTCTACCAAAATAGATGCATTTTTAACAAAGTACATGAATTTTCAATCCAATATTTTAATGTCTAAAGGACTTTTCAATCAAAGAGATGAATTAGTCACTAAGAAGATTAAATATTCTTCCACAAAATTCAAATTTCCAATAAAATACCGGAATTTAAAAATATTTGAAGTTTCAATTAGAAAACATAATTTTCAACAAAAGAATTAAGTTTTGAACAAAAAAAAAGGGGTTTCAACTAAACTGACGCATCAACCAGATGAATTATTTCCTTAAAAATTAGTTACACTTACAACTGAAGGGTAGAAATGCAAAAGGAGTCAAGCGCCATTTTTCACTTTTTTCAGGAGAGACTAAAAACATTTTGTAAATTCAGCAGGAACATTTAAGAAAAAAATAAGAAAGAATTTTCAAGATACTTTCATGCTCTATCGAACTAAAAAAAGTTTGCTCACAAAAAGCTATCCGGTTTCGAGAAATTGAATGAAACAGGTCACGTTTCGAGGCTAGATTTTGGGTCCTTATCGACTTTTAACATCTTTCAACATTAATTGTGGAGTCAATTTGCAGTTTAAGAAAAAACTAAAAATTTGAATTCTAGCTATTGAATGGACGAATTGATTTCCTAAAAGTTTTTTTTTTAATCATGCAGTTTCGCGAAATTTGAAAATCCAATTATGACTTCGAAATGGTGTAAAACTGACATTTCAACTTCAAAATAATGACGATAGCAGTAATAATTTTGCATATTTCCAAAAAATGAGGAATTTGGTTTTGTTATTCAGTGCTGAACGGAAGGGATCTAATAGTAATTAAAAATAATTAGCCAGTGTTGAGAAAAATGAAATTTGATTTTTTACTTTGTGATTAGAAAAGCTTCTCGTACTGTGAACACAATAAGAACACAAATTTTGAAAAATGATGCCCCAAAAAAATCCTTTGGCAGAGGCATGTGTGATAGAATTTACCTGATTTTTTGAGCTAATAAACCCGATTTCGAAAATTTGGCGCTTGACTCCTTTTGCATTTCTACCCTTCAACTAAGTATAGTTCAATTTTTAACAAAAAAAAAAAAAAGATGAGAAAGATGAGATATATTATATTTCAACCACAAAAATGTTTTTAATTTTATACCAAAAATAGTTGAACAGGTTAATTTTTAATCAGATAGTTGCGATGTTTAAACATAATAATAAAATTAACTTCAACTTGAGTTTCTGGAAAATACCCGAAGTCTGTCAGATTTTCCCTGACATTTCCTGACTTTCTGGAATTCCCTGACTTGTAGAAACTCTGTAATTGAAAAAAAGTTTATGTTTATTTGACTTTAGAATGTTTTTGTGAAAAAAATATATCTATTAATGTATTAAATATGATATATATCTGTTTAAATAATATAAGCTTTAAATTCTCTATAAATGCTCTGTTGGAGGTTAAACACTTAAATTCTCGAGAATTTAAGAACTCTACTCATTGCTTGTCCCTCGGCATGCAGACATCTTGCCAGGTGACGTCACAACTTGAAACACCAAATGAAAAATTCAAAAACCGCGCCAAAATGGAGCTTCGATATATCGCAAAAAATTGGACCGACTGACCAACCAACCACCGCCTCCTCCTCGTCACCCTCCATCACGGCAATCAAATTTCTAACCTCACCTTGCGCTCAAATTGTGTGTGTTTGCTTGCGTGTGTGTGCAAGTTCGTGAGGTGGTCCGCGCGGGGTCGGAACTGGCGGAACAGCGAAAGGAGTGGAAAGGAGAGTGAAGCAGTGAAGTGCAGTGAAGTGAAAAAAAATTTGCGATTGGTCGGGTTGTGTCGTCGGGTGTCAGTGTCGGAGCTATTTTCTAAAAAAGACCACCGTCTTCGCCTTCCTGGATAGACGGGAAATGTCGGACCGAGAGAGCCTTGACGATCAGTCACAAAGTAAGTCCCGAGTGTCCAGGTTATTCCCAGTTAATAATCCCTCGAGGAAAAAGCTTTTGCTTCCAAGTGATTAAAGTTTTGTGCCTTCTCTGACGCGGGCTGGAAAAAAAAATCGCATTAACCTCCCAGCTCCCAGGATCCAAGATGGCTGCCATTCCGACGTTGCCATCTTCGCACTGCCGGACCCTTTTTTGCAAATTGGGGGTTTCGACAATAGTCCAGATCTGAATGACCCTGAAGGTCTAGAGAAGGGGATATTTTGCCATTCGTCCCCATCTGGACGAATCGAATAATCACCTCATTCCACTCGATCAGGCGTCGCGAGAATATGCTGCGATTTTTGCCAAATTCGGAGAGATTTTGGAAGAGAGGATGGATGGATCCTTTCTCTTATTTCTGTAGTTTCGATCTCGGAACAAGCATGCCCTTGGACGTGTTTATTCTTGTATTTTCCTGCACGAGCGTTTACAGCCGAGCTTTCATGTTCCAAATACACGTGCCATCAGGGCAGAATTATCACTGCTGATTAATTTCAAACTCAGTTGTCCACATCTGTTTTGATTGCCGTAAGGATTAAAGAAGCAGATTTGGTTCGGCATTGTCGATCTTGCCGGGAAGATGATCAAAATTGATAATTTGCTTGTGTTCAGATGCTTCGGCATTGTCGGGAAAATGACAGAACTTGATCATTTAGAGGAATTAATTTTTGTTAAAAAAATGTTTCGATCTTGCCGGGAAGATCAAACTTTAATCATTTACAGGAAGAAAAAGTAAGGTTTCCTGTGGTAAATTTGCGGCAGAATTATTTAGTAGAAGTTGCTGGATTTTCGCGTAATTAATATGTTGAATTTCGAAGATTTTGGGTTCGATTCTAGCTTCCACCCCTGAAATGACAGTGGAACAATTCCGTAAGGGATAGGCAAGGCAAGTTTTTGGAGCACTGTCGCCAGGTGGATTCAGGTTTGACAATTTTCCTGGATTTTGGTGACATCGGATTTGGGTTAAGTGTTTTTGGAAGTGCAGTGAATCAGGTTCAAGTTTTATTGACAGTGTTTGGTTGTTTTTTTTTTCTCGATAAGTATAGCTCGATCACGAAATATTTAATTAATATTTTGCAAAAATTATTGGAGACAGTGTTGCCAAGCGGAGGGAATTTAAATCGAGGGAAGGAAAACGGGGTTGCTATGCAACGAGATAAAAGACTTTGGAGCTGCAAATCAGATGTTAGGTTAGGTTTTTTTAGCGATTTACGTCAGAGGGAAAGCAAATGGTGTAGAGTTGTTATCTTGATAAGAGAATTAGAGGGGTTGATTAAGAATTGTTTAAAGGTTGCTGCCAATTTTCTTTTGAAACCTGTTTTTTTTTTATTGATTAATGTCGAGATTCTTTTTTCTAGGCTCTTGATAATCATAGAATAGACATTTTTAGCTCAGAATGTTGGGTTAAGTCATTCTTATTTATTTTATAATTTATTAAAGTAGTTATAAACAAAGCCTACAATGTTGAAGTTGAAAATTTAGTTGATTTTTTAAGCGAAATTTGCAAGTTTCTAATCTAGTTTTTTAAAAGTACTAAAAATGAACTTTAATGTTTATTTAAAGTATTATTCTTCCGTCTGTTAAGTAACAAAAATTCTTATTTATCGCAGGTTTTAGTAGTCTTTCCCATGTTTTTTTATTATTTTTTTTTTGTGATGTCAACTGTTTTTCGTTTGAAATAAAAATTGTTAAGGTTTGATCTTATCAGGTTGAAAATTGAATTATTCCGTTAAAAATATTTGATTGAAAAGTCGTGTTTTTCGTAAAAAGTGCAATAATTCTAGTAAAAAAATTTAACTGTTTGGTTGAAATTCGAACTGCTTTGTTAAAAATTCACCTTTTTGGTTGAAAGTTTAACTATTTTGTACAAAATACGTCTTTTTTTTTTAATTCAATATTTTTACTGAAAATTTCACTATTCCATTTTTGAATACAAATTTGTATTTTTCTTTCTTGACTGAAAAATCTTACTTGGTTGCTAATTTTTCTTCTTGTTTGAATTGTACTGTTTTTATTTGAAATTAAATTTTTGTTGTTGTTGAAAATTGAATTATTTTCACTGAAAATTTAATTATTCCATTTTTGACTACAAATTTTTTTTTTTTCGTTGAAAATTAACTTCTTTCATGAAAATACATATTTCCAGGATGAAAATTCATACTTTCGGCATTTTTGGCTGAAAATTTATATTTTTTAGTTGAAAATTCAGCTATTATTTTCAAGATTTATGTATTTTGTTGAAAATTCAACTATCTTGGTTGAAAATTTAACAATTTTGTTATAAATTCATTTTTTTCTAGCAAATTCATTTTTTTTTTTTGTTAAAAATGTAAATATTGCATTTTTGACTAATTTTTTTTTTTTTTGCTGAAAACTAACTTTTTTGATCATTCATATTTCAAATATCAACTATTAAATTTTTCGTTAGGATAACATTCTTTCTGGTTAAAAATTTACCTACTTGGTTGAAAATTGGACTATTCTGTTAAAAGTTGTTGTTTTTTCGGTTAAAAATGAACTTTTTTGTTGAATTTTTTTATTTTGAACTGTTTCTTATTAAAAATTAAGAACTTTTGTGGTTGAAGTATCAACTATTGCATTTTTGGCTGAAAATTGATATTTAATATTTTATAATTCAACTATTTATTTGAAAATTTAAATTATTTAGTTGAAAAAGTGTGTTTTTTTGTGTAAAAAATGCAATTATTGCAGTAGAAAATTAAACTACTGGGTTGAAAGTTGAACTGCTTTGTTAACAATTTATTTTTGTTTATAATTCACCTTTTTGTTAAAAATTTATTTCTGTTTATAATTCACCTTTTTGTTAAAAATTTAACTATTTTGTTCAAAATACGTTTTTTTTTTAATTAAATATTGTTACTGAATATTTCATTATTCTATTTTTGACTAAAGACTTTCTTTTTTTTTATGGATTTTTTTTCTTTCTTGACTGACACAAACTTTGCTGGTTGCCAATTTGTCTTCTTGGCTGAATTTTACTGTTTGTATTTAAAATAAAATCGTTTTTGGTTAAAATATCAACTATTACATTTTTCATTGAGATTCGATCTTTTCGGTTATTTACAATTATTGCATTTTTGGCTGAAAATCTACTTTTTTTAGTTAAAAATTTAGCTATTTATTTGAAAATTTAAGTATTTGTTAAAAAATTTATGTATTTGTTTGAAAATACGTGTTTCTTAGTAAAAAATGCAGTTATTTAAGTAACAAATTTAACTAGTTGGTTGAAAGTCGAATTCGAGGTCAAATTGCTTTGCTAAAAATTCACCTTTTTTGTTGAAAATTTTAGTTATTTTGTTCAAAATTCGTTGTTTTGGGTTAAAAATTAATTTTTTAGTTTGCAGTTGGTTTTTTTAGTGATTCAACTGTTTTTTGTTAAAATAAAAATATTTTTCTGTTGAAATAGCAGGTATTGCCTTTTTGCCTGAAACCCGTTTTTTTTAGTTAATGATTCAGCTATTTATTTAAAAATGTAGTTAAAGTATCAAAAATTGTATTTTTTGTGTTGGAAATTGATCTTTTTTTAGTGGAAAATTCAGCCATTTGTTTGAACATTTAAGTATTTTGTTGGAAATTCAACTATTTTGGTATAAATTTCAACTATTTGGTGTAAACTATTACATTTTTTGTTTAGAATTCATCTTCTTGGTTGAAAATTGAATTATTTTGTTAAAAATTAATTTTGGTCTTGAAAATTCAACTACTTCGTTAAAAAACCTTTTTTTTTTAGTTGCAATTAATTTTCATCACTGAACATTCAATTATTCCATTTTTGACTAAAAATTGGCATTTTTTGGTCGAAAATTAACTTTTCTGATGAAATTTCATGTTTTAAGTATCAACTAATACATTTTTCGTTGAGATTTCATTTTTTTCTGGTTAAAAATTCAACTACTTGGTTGAAAATTCAACACTTCTGTTAAAAAATCATTTTTTTCGGTTTAAAATTGTCTTTTTTGTTGAAAATTTGTTTTTTGTTTGTTAATTTAAACTTTTTATTATTTAAGATTAAGACCTGTTGTGGTTTCAATATCTACTATTGCTTTTTTGGCTGAAAATTGATATTTTTTTAGTTAAAAAATTAATCTTTGTTAGTCGAGATTTCATCTGTTTTAGGTCAAAATGCAACTGTTTGCTTGATCATAATCTATTTTGGTTGATGATTCACTTATGTTTCATGAAAATTCGTCTTTCTGTTGAATTCAACTATTTTTACTCAAAATTAAAATCTTTTTTCGTTGATAATGAAACTACTTGGTTGAAAGTGGAATTAATTAGTTTAAAATTCATTTTTTTTAAAAAAGATTTATCAGTTAAGTTGAAAATCCATCTTTGTGGTAGCAAATAAATCTTCTTAGTCGAAAATTCAACTTTTTGATCAAAAATGTATCTATTTTGTTGAAAATGCAATATTTGTACTTGAAGTGTTAGGAATTTATAGCGCTTCGAATTGAATGTAATATATGATATAATCTAAGTTAATTTTATTTAAAAGAATTTTGTTCACCCACTTTCATGAAAAATTACATTATTTTCCAACCAAAGAAAATTCGTTGCACCGTAGCGAATATTGAACGACACACTTTTTAAATTTTAACTCTTAAGAGCAGAAACCCGATTTTCACTAAATATTTATGTTTGCTATTGTTGTACTATATATTTATTATGAAAAAATTTAGACTTTATCGCGTGGCTTTAGGAAATTGTTTACAATTAGGAGCCATACTTTCCATGAGATTAGTACAAAAACTTACAGACAGTTTGCATTGTCAGCACAAATATTTTCTGTACTAGATACTCTGTTTAAACTTCGATAAGTAATCTATATTGGTTCTGTTTTAATATTGAGGTTAAATTTAACCGAATCTAAAACGTAGCGGAGTAAATTTAGTTCTATACTGAGATATGAACTGTTTATTTTTCAGAATATGGAAATCCAGGAGGCATGGATGCCGGAGGTGCTGACTTCGACTCTGGTAAGAAGTCTAGAAATAAACTTGTCTGGCAACGTACGGTGATCAATTTTTTCAGCAGAAATCTACTTCGGACAGTTACTCTTTTTCATTTTAAATCTATGACGAAACCGTGACCGGAAATATCTTTTATACTCTGAATATATCTTGGGGTTAGTATCTCTCTTGGATTGTCAGTTTTCTCAAAATTAATTAATCTTCTATGTATCTGGAACATGATTACAAAATTCAGTATTTAGAAACAAATGTTCTCACAAAATGTATTTAATAATTGATAACATATTTTCTGTGATGTGTTGCATTGTTTTTTTTTTTTTTAGTTATTAAATTTTCTTTCAAATTGTTCCGAGTACAATTAGAAAGTTGGGTGCTAAATGTAGAATAGGGGTTCTACTTTCCAGTTAAATTTAAAGATATTCTATTTATTCTCCCTTTTGAAATTCATATCACGCGCCTGAACAATAGCCAAGTCACTCGTGCTGCCGCCACTCTTAAAACCGCCAACTTTAAAATGTATACGAGTTGATTATTTTCAAGATAACAAAGAGAAACCGAGAAAAAAGATAAGGGAGAACAGATAAAGATAATTGAAGATTGGGAACTCTGTTACCGAGTAATAAACATTCTGTAGAAACCAGTTCTGGTTTTCTTTAAAAATAACATGAATTTATTTACCATATTAATTTGCGTTTTAAGGAGAGAAAAACTACATTCCAAAGTATTCCAATAACATAAGTCTACATTTTTATAATTCATGAAAAATTATGATTTGTTATAATTTAAGATTTAAATTTGACGTCATTAAAAATTAAAGTGCCTTACATTTTTTCAAGTTGTTGAACATTTTAAAGTCGAAAACGTCCAAAATCGAACAGTTTCATTACCATTACAGATATTAGTAAACGCATCTGATATACTTTTAAAGAAAATTAAATTCATGGAAGATAAAATTGAGAAACAAATAGATGTAAAGAAAATGATGATATTTCTTTCACGACTGCTGCTGTGCTGATTTAGAATATGATACAGCTATGGTTGAAGAATAAAATGATGACGAATAAACAAATCAGTTTCTCCTGTTGTAAAAAAAAAAATAGGAAACAATATTTGGATATGGTTTAATGTGTACGTAAACTCAATGATGGCTCATTCATAATCGGCGATACATCCATCAACTTTGAAGATCAATATATCAATATCAAGTTTTGTGAAAAGCTGTAGTTTGTTTGAACTTTTGTTTAAACAAAAACCTGATGAAACTTACGTAAGATCTGAGGATCTAACCAACTATAAAGAAATTATTTTGGATACAAATGCCAGACTACATTTATTGGGTGAGCCAAATGAGACTTTGAAAAATACGGGAAAATACCAGGACTTAATGAAAAGATCTGGAAAGTCTGCGATAATAAATTTAAATTAGACATTTGTATTTTCTGTGACAAATTATTTAAAAAACGAGAGCTCTTTTTTCTCTTGAGCTAAAGATGATTACAGCCTTTTTAAGAAAATTTAAAAGATATTACAAGTTTCAAAATAATTTACGGGATCTCGAAGTATTTCAAGGGATTTGTAAGGATTCTTCCAGACCTACGTGATTTTTATAGGATCTCCGAAGATTTAAACATATTTAAAGGAATTTATTTATTCATAATTTTTAAAGGTTTCAAAGCTTTTAGAGTATTATTAAAGATTCCAAGGGATCTTTAAAGATTTTTTAAGCTTTAAGTGTATTTTATTTTTTTTGTCATTACGCGATTTTATGGAAGATGTTTATTGTTTACCAGATTTCAGAAATAGTTTATCTCTCGATATAATATTAAAAAAATTGCATGCGACTTCTTTGCTATTATTTTTCAAAATCTATGCTACTATTGACACTATTTGGGATTTCTTAAATAAGTCCGAAGCCTGTTATTATCATTGAATTATGCGATTCAGAAGTTGTTTTTTTTTTTTGAAATTTCTAACAGAAACATAGCGCAGGCAATAAATTGGTGTACTAATAGCAGCATAAAAATTAATCTCGTTGACATTTCTTTATGCTATTTTTTTGTTGATAAGTTTTTTATCTGTAAACACGACATTTGGGAAAAATAATTTTTTTTTTTTTCTAGTAAATTTTCAACCGTATTCTGGTCTTGAGTTTTTAAAATTATTAGTTTCAGGTTGAACAAATTTAAAGTTCATAAATGTCGAAAAAATAAATGTGGAATACACCCCAAATTTGTTTAGGTTTTTGGGGATGATGTGGTGTGTGTTTCACATTAGCTAAGGGGATACACATTTTTTGGCGATATAGAAAAATTGTAATTGTATTGTAAAGTTTGTCCCAAAAGTTTAAGATAACGGTTTAACGATACCATGTTGTACTTCGAAACCGCCAAAAACATTTACAACAGTAGGAATATAATTTTGGTCATCAAAAGAAGCAATATATAAAAGGTTATACGTGTCGCTGTTTTAGTTTTTTTTTTTTTGTTAATTCCGATCCGGGAAAAGATTGAATTTACCGGGAATTTGAAAACGAAATTTCGCTAGACACTCTGCAGTAGACCGCATTTGTCTATCGATGGCATCTGAAGCAGCAATCCAAGTACATTGCAATTTCGATAATACGAACCTCTATAATACGCATTTTCTATAATTCGAACTTTTTCGGCCCCGGCTGAAACTCGAAGTTTCCCATGTTAACATTTCTCGATAATTCGAAGAATATTATACGCTCCGCCCCGATGATAATTAATTTATTTCGAAAAATTCATATTTATAACCCAGGTGGATTGCATGTGACATTTGTCATGTTAAAAAGAAGAGCAAATGTCGTGTTACTGTTATGGTCTGCGCTAATATGTCTGGTATAGAAAAACTAAAGTTATTGGTAATAGGAAAATCAAAGAATCTACGATGTTTCAAATCTTCATCAAAGTGAATGCAAATTCTAAAGAGACAATCGAAAGTTTTTCTATTTGTGGATACTTGACCGGCTCATCCGAAAGTCTCGATGCAAATACTAAAAGCCGTGAAAGTGGATTCCCTACCACCGAAGTTCACTGCAAAATTGCAACCAATGGATCAAGGAATTATTAAGAACAATAAAGGTAATTACCGAAAGATAACCATAAAAAGATTGCTTATGACTTCAGATGAGAAAAGGGGATGCCATTTTTGTTTTAAACAAAACTTGGACTGATGTGACAGGAAGAGGACGAACATTCTGCAGATGGTATTTCTGAAGAGTGGACTGATCTTTAGAGGAGATTAGGATTCGCAGATGTAAACTTTGAAGGTTTTGTTGATGTGGACACTAATTTGATTATTAGTACAGAATCTACAGACAGTGAGATATTGAATAGTGTAAAAGAACAAGAACTTTTGAAATCTAATGATGATAATGATGTCGAGGATCAGAATGTAACACCACCAATGCAATTCAGAGATGGTGAATTTGGTTTAGCAATTTCTCGTAGGTTTGTTTCTGAACAAAGTGATGTACCAGACACTATCTTCGTTACTTTAAGACTCGATTGAAAACTTGAGTGAGGGAAAAAGTTGCATCAAACAGAAGAAAATTACTGACTTTATTCATCAATCTGCTAGTTGCAGAATACCAAATGGCATTAAATATGTCCTAGAAAAAAAGTGTTATACATCCCTCATCGGACGTTTCACCTTCAAGGTGAAGTTTCACTGCATGTCCATAACTGAGGAACTGCGAGAGGCTCAAATCATATATTAGGCGATTGCAGCTAACTAAAGCTACTCTTTTTCAAAATGTATGCCACTATTGACACGATTTTTGATCTCTGAAGTGTGTCCGAGCCGTGGTACTTGCATCCTGGATCAGAGAGATAAAGAGAGACACCCCCATACAGTAAAATATAGTCAGCTGTCCGTGACGTCACAAAGAATAGGCGGCGTGGGGTTAGGTCACGTGGTACCTTCATGACATGTGGCGCGCGCGGTTCTTTGAATCTTGGTGCTGGTACCAGTCTCTGATTGGTCGGCCTGCGCCACCATGATGCGCACATTCTTGCAGCATGACGGCGGGCTCCATGAATGACCGGTACGTCACCGGCACCGATTTCACATTGACGACACGTATGTACGTAAAACGTATGTAAGTACGGCCTACCCGTCGTCCGGGTCGACTCAGCGTGTGCTTTTTCCTCTCTTCGTCACACTCTGCGTACCCGCGAAACGAATCGCGATGTGTCATCGCCGCCGCACTTACACTTCAATCCGAGTGACTTCCATCAGAGTTGACTTTAGTTGGCCGAGTATCGCGGACCTCGGGAGACTTTATGAGTACCTTGTGCCTTAATCCGGATCTTAGGGACAAAATTTGTCTTGTGGGGATTCGAATTTCGTGGATTGGTGGAAGGGTGAAGAGATGTTGGATTTTTTGTTAAAGTGCAGTTAGTTGGTGAATGTTTAAATTGTGGAGAGTTTTATTTGTGGATATTGGATAGTGGATCCTGTTAGGCAGTGGTTGGTGAAATTTTAATTGAAAATAGAGAATTGATTGTGAATGGAAGATCATTGTACGACCTGCCAATGTCCACGTGATTCCCGGCCTAACATGAGTCACAGAGTCGAATGAAATTCCAATCTACTTGCTGGCATGCCTCGAACTCACCACACTATTGACATTATTTGATACTTTTTTCAAAGCAATGACATTATTTTCCTACTGTTTCGAAGAAAATGACACTAAGGATTATTTTCTAATGAAAAAGACGAATTTTCAAATAACGAAATCAAATTTCATCAAAAATTTTGAATTTTTAAGCTAAAAACATGAGTTGTCAACAAAACAGTTGAATGTTCAACCAAATAGTTAAATTTTCAACCAAAAAAATGAATTCTAAAAAAAAACAGGACGGTTGATTTGAGCAAAAAATTATATCGACCTTGAGACAGGGAATTTTCTAAAACGTTTATAATTCTCAGTTGGGACAGGGGATTTCCGTAATGAATGATAATTTTTACTTTGGAACTTTTTGAAAAAAAAATGTATTCTGATTTAGAAGAATTTTAGAAAAATTCCCTGTTCCAGATCAGAAATCTTTGAAATTTTTTACAATGTTTAAAAATCTTTAGAAGTCTTCCAAAATCAATCGATATCATTTGAATATTCTGAACTATTTTAAATTGACCGGGAAAAATTAAAAATCGACTGGCCCAGATTGAAAATTTTTCAATTTCATTAAATGCTCAGAAAATATTAAGAATAAACGAAGAGCAATCTGAATGGAAAATTTATAATATTCTTTATCTTCAGTTCTCACGGAAACTTTAAAGCGATTGTAAAATTTCCACATTGAAAAATAAAATCAGAATAAATTAATATTGAATTGAGGCGTCACACCAAAAATAGCTGTTTCTACTGATCAGTTGTATCATGTCTTAACAATACGTTCCTTTTCTACTGGTAAAACTCCGTCCTAATTTTGTGCGCCAAATATAAATTTGGAAAAATAAAAATGATGTCAAATGGTAATTCGGAAGAATCAACATTAGGCAAATGGAAAATTTGGACCAATACAAATTATAGTAAATTGTTTTGCGGTCATATGAATTTTGATAAAATAAATAAGGAAAATGAAATTTGGGGAATATTCATGCACCTCCGTCTCAAATTTGAAGGTCATTAACTTGAAAACTCTCTTAATTTGTATTTTTGTTGTTATAAATTTGTATTATAAAAAAGTATTAACTCATTCATTAAAAATCCCTCGAGGAATTTGTTGGTTTAATGCACGCATGTCTTCATTGGCAGGTCGTTCTGAAAATAGATTTTCTTTTTTTTCCATTTTTCATTGTATGAGTCTGAGGTTCGGAACGTTTAAAAACCGCATGAAATTTTTGTTGGTTTTAAAAAGCTGCCAAAAAAATTTCATCCCAGTGCAAGTGGAACTCATCACAAATCAACCCCTAATGTTTCAAAAAATCTGTTAAAAAAACATTAATTTGAAAAGTTGATATGTTCTCATTGATAATGGCACTATTTTATGCCAAAATTATTCAAAAAATGTTTTGCCAGTCTAGCGCATATAGAACCTAAAACAAAACATTAATTTTCAATAAAAAAGTTGATTATTAACCAAATAGTTGAATTTTCAACCAAAAAGTTACGTTTTCACCAAATTGTTGAATTATTAACTAAATAATTGAGTTTTCTACCAAAAACGTGAATTTTCAACAAACTGCAACAATTTTTAATCTGTTAGTTGAATTTTCAACTAAAAAAATTCATTTTCAACCAAATAGTTGATTGTTCGACTGAAATCGACAAATTTTCAACAAAAAATGGAATCATTATTTCTTCAGTTGAAAAATTATGTTTTTACAAGAAAAAACGTAATTTTCATCCAAACAGTTGATTTAAAAACATTATTTTCTAACACAATTGTTGAATTTCCTACAATATAGATTCATTTTGTAACATATATTTGAACTTTAAAAAAAATGTATTTAATAGTTAAATTCTCAATTTGAACAAATAATTTTCAACAACAAAAAATTCACCTAAAATTATAAATCTTCAACCAAAAAAAGTACTTTTTAACAAAATATTTTAATTTTCAACCAAGGAGTTAATATTTGAACAAAAAAGGTTTAAATTTAGGATAAGAAACAGTTGGATTTATCCAACAAGACAAATTTTTAACGAAATACGTCAATTTTCAACTAAATAGTTAAATTTTCTACCAAATTGTTTAATTTTTAAGTCGAAAATGTGAATTTTTAACCAAAAAAAGGTAATTTTCAAGCCAAAAATGTGAATTTCCAGCAAAACAGATAAATCTTCAATTTAAAAAAATTTGTTAAGAAAGAAACAAAACTCCGCTCCAGGTCCCTGCGTACGATTCCCCCACTACGCGGCTTCCCCTCACTCAGCCGAACTGCCGCGAGCTTATTCAGCGAGAGTTCGTTGTACCTAATGAGGACTAAAATGCGGAATATAAAACATTGAATAAAATATAGTGAAAAAGTTTCCATAATCGTTATAATTCACAGATTTCGAATATTATATTTTTAAATATTACCAAGTGCTAAATTAAAAAAATGTTATACTCCGCATTCTACTCCTTATTAGGTACAAAGGACGCCCGCTGACCAGGCTCGGCGCAGCAATTCGGCTGAGTGAGGGGAAGCCAAGTAGTGGGGGAACCGTGCGCAGGTAGCTGGGGCGGAAATCTCTTTCTATCATGAATGCATTTATTTTTTCACCGAATGAATCAAGATCAGAGATATGAACATTTTTTCGTAAACATTTCGATTAAAAGAACATTCTTGCATTTTTTATAAACGTTGCGAACTTCAGACTCGTTGTTTTGTTTCTCCTTTTACTTGAGATTCAAGTGTTTCACGCAGTGGGAAGAAGAAAATATTATTACACTCACATAACCTAGAGACAGGATTTTCCGTTTGACTCAGTACGAATTAGTTTAAAATAAAAAATAAAAAAACTGGAGGAGATTCGAGGAGGTTTTGCGAAATATTGTGACGTGTTTTCCCCATTGGTGGACTTTCCATGAAGTAATCGTGGCGGCGAGATCCGGGGTGTTACTCATGTTACTCCGTCATTTAGTGCGTCGACATGGGAGAACTTATTAAACCGATTCACAGTAAATTTGTTGATAGAGTGCAGCAGAAAACATTGATGAACGGTTGGGGAGACACCATGGACAAGATACAATACTGGAAGCCCGAAGGTACTCGAAAATTTCCAGTTTTTCTCACATTTAAAAAATATTTTTTGAGGGAAAACTAATTTTTAATGCAAAATGCAAATTTCGAATAACTTTTTAGTTTTTAAATTTATTTCTACTGAAGGCTACATAATAGGGTGATTCAAAAATGCGTTGGAATTTTTTGTCTCGAATTTTCATGCATATCGCCCCCCAAAGTTTGAATCCACAAAAAATAAATGCATTTTTTTGGTTGAAAAAAAAAATTATATTTAGAGGTGTCACTGAAAATTTATTTATTCGCTGGAACCTTTCAAAAATCTTAAAAAGCTTCTAAATTTATTGTTCGAAATTTTCAAAAATCGGTTTTAAATTTCTTTAAATCTTTTTAAGTTTAAAATTATTTTGTATCCTTTTAAAACTTCTAAATATCTGTTGATCTCAATCGATTTTTTTAAATTTTTGTTATAAATAATTTAAAAAAATTAATTTTTCAAAATAAAAAATCAATCTAAATTCTCCTTGGAGTCTTAAGAAAAAGAAAATACCTTAAAACCTTTCAAAGACCTTAAAAATTTTCAAAATTAGTTTAAAAGTCTTCCAAAAGTCTACATTTTATTCAATATTTTTAGAAATTTTTTTATATTTTAAATAATTTTCAAATCTTTCCCAAGCTTCGAAATATCTTTTGGAATAATTAAATTTTTTCCTACAATTTTTTTAAATCCTACAAATTATTTCTAATACATAAAATAATACTTTCTACTGGTAATTAGATATTTATATAAATTGTTTAAATAATTTATTATTGTTTTTTAGCAATTTTCTCTTATAATAGAGTTTGAAAGTCACGGTTTCACTCAATTTCCCAACTTATTTTTCACTTTTCAATTAGAGTGCGGTAGTAATTAACTCAAGTTAACAAACATAATTGTTTAAACAATTCATTATTATTATTATTATTATTCTCTTTAAATGATGCTAGAAAGTTGCGGTTTCTTCTGAAATTTATGAACAAATAATAAATAAACAATAGAGAATCATTTTTTAAACAATCTCTTCCTTTTTTGTGATTATATTATCCTGAAATAAAGCAGGTATTTGAAATATTCCTGAAATTTCTTATGTGGGTCGTATTAAATGTAAATTTTCCTTCAAGTGGATAATAAGACCCTTTTTCTTCAAATTAATATTAATATTTATTGTTTGTTCCTAATTAAAAAGTCAAAAAATGCTGAAAATTTCAGAAAAAAACCGCAACTTTTTCTAGCATTACTATAGGAGAAGTTAGTTATAAACAATAATAATTTGTTTGAACAATTACGTTTGTTACATTACATTAATAATTATTACCACATTGTAAGGGAAAAGTGGACAAAAAGTTGAAAAGTTAAGGAAAAGCCATAATTTTTTTACATTATTTAGAGATAATATTATTAAAAATAATAATACATTGTTGAAACAATTATGCTAGTTAACTGGAGTTAATTATTACTTCACTCTAATGGAAAAGTGGACCAAATATGGAAAATTTGAGAAAAAACTGCATCTTTCTAACTTATTCAAAGAGAATTCTACCAAAACGACGATTTTTCCACAAAATAGTTGAATCATCAACCAAAAAAAATTAATTTTCAACCAAAGATGGAATGGTTAAATTTCCAGTGAACATTTTTTTGAACCAAAAAACACTAATTTTTAAGACAATAGTAAAAAATGTAATCAAAGAGATGAATTTTCAAATAAGTTCAACTTTTAAACAAGTGGTTAAATCTTCAATGAACAGATTAATTTTCAATTAACCAGTTGCATTTTTAACCAAAAACTCAAATTTTCAAGTGAAAAAAGACCAATTTTTTACAGGATTTTACAGTTGTATTTTAAACCCGAAGAGATTAATTTTTAACCAAACATCCAATGGTCGATATTTCAATCAAAAAAGAAAGAATTTTAAACAGAAGAATTACATTTTCAACCAAAGAGGCGAATTTAAAAAGAAAATGGATTTTTAACAAAGTAGTTCAAATTTCACCCAAGTAGTTTAATTTTCAATAAAAAAAGATGAATTGTTTTTATTTAGTTTATTATTTTATTAATTTAATTGATTTTGTTGTGTGTTGAAAATTCATCTTTTCGGGTTTAAAATTCAACTTTTTTCCAAAACATTCGACTTTTCAGCTTGAAAATTCAAATATTTGATGGAAAATGATACTGATTTTGTTTGAAGTTTAATCTTTTTTTTTAAGATCGACGAAACAATTTCGCCTTAATTTATTAAAAGAAATCTATTTCTATTTAAATATTGTACAAAGGATGATTTCATTCAAGCAATTTTATAAATGTGTGATTTAAAAAAAATTTCTTTTCCTATTTGGAGAGTGTAATAATCTGAATATATTGGTTCAAAATCAATCACAAATCTTTTTGTTTGAAAATTCGACTATTTTGTGGAAAATTCATCTTTGGAGGTATTTCAAAAATTTCAAAAAAAGTATAATTACAAGACCAGGAGACTTGGAACGAAGAATTTTCTCAGAGAATTAAAAATCTGCGTTAGGGCATGGAAATTAAAAAAAAAGTATAATTACGAGACAGGAAAAATGAAAAATTGACCAGGAGAAATCCGGGAATTTAAAATGATACGTTTGGTAGTCTGGAGGAATTGTGACTTGGAACCGTGAATTTCCCAAAAGAGTTAAAATTTTGACTTGGAAAGGGGAATTTTCTTAAGGAATTAAAATTCTGAATTAGGGCATGCAAATTTCAAAATAAAGTACAATTAAAAGACCGGGAAAATGCAAAATTGACTGTAAAAAGACCGTGAATTAAAATCATCCTTCAGGTAGACTCAAAGATAATTCTGATTTGAAGGAGGAAAATTTTTAGAACAAATGTAATTGTGACTCGAAACAGTTGATTTCCCAAAATAGTTACAATTTTTACTTGGAAAGGGGAATTTTCGCAAGAAATGAAAATTCTGAATTGGGGCATGGCAATTTTAGCATGATTACTAGACCTGAAAAATGCTGATATTTCTGAATGAAGAGAGTAAATTATATTTATTGTGACTCGGAACAGTGAATTTCCCAAAAGAATTACAATTTTGACTTGGAAAGAGAAATGTTCACAAGGAATGAAAATTCTGAATTAGGGTATGGAAATTTCAAAATGAAGTATAATTACCGGACCGGAAAAATACAAAATTTACTAGAAAATGACCGGGAATTGAAATCATCCATCTGGTAGACTCAGAGATAATTCTGAATTGAAAGAGGAAATTTTTGAGAAGAAATATAATTGTGACTTGGAACAGTGAATTTCCCAAAAGAATTACAATTTTGACTTGGAAAGGGGAATTTTCGCAAGAAATGAAAATTCTGAATTGGGGCATGGAAATTTCAGAATAAAATACAATTATCAGACGAAAAAATTGCAAAATTGACCGGGAATTAAAAATCATCCATCTGGCGGACCATCTGGTAATTCTGACTTGAAAGAGTGAATTTTCGAGAAGAAATATAATTGTGTCTCGGAACAGTGAATTTCCCAAAAGAATTACAATTTTGACTTGGAAAGAGAAATTTTCACAAGGAATAAAAATTCTGAATTGGGGTATGAAAATTTCGAAGTGAAGTATAATTACTAGACCGGAAAAATGCAAATGTTACTGGAAAATGACCGGGAATTAAAAATCATCCAACTGGTAGGCTCTGTCAATAAAACATGCGTTCAGTAGAAAGGAAACCGCCTATTTTTTTTGTATTTTACCGGTTCGCGAACGGTTCATGTTTTTACTTTCTGGAAAAACGCGGTGATGTTTCTAGATAAGAAATAAATAAAAGTACTTTTCGTGAGCGTATTAGGACCCGTTCATCTTTTTTTTTTAATCGGTCGGGGCTGCGATTGGGAAATGAATTAAAGGGCCATATTTAAACATTTTATGCGGCTTAGTCACGTTTTCTTCCCTGTTAAAAAAAAAGGCTGATTTAAGCCGCCCGTCGACGATCATGGAAACGAGGCTTTAGGCCACGGGAATGCAGTTCGCATTGAGGTAGGTCGCGGGCGCGCAGAGATCAATGCACTTGCTCTCCGAGTGCCTGCGTACATGTTCTCGTTGTCGTCTTCGTCGCCGTGCGTCGTCTACGTTCACGTCCAAGTGTACTTCCTGGACCCGCATTCCCGCCAACTCACCCGGTATGCGACGATCCAAAGGGCCTTGTTTCGCCACCCCTTTAAAAATAAGGCGGTGGCCTCCATCTCCCACAAGTATCAGCTAAAACTGATAAGCCTTTCCTCTAATAACACTCCAGTTCCAACATGAGATCTGACTAAGAGACCGGAAGTGCCCTCTCAGTGCCATAATGCCGGGATAATCTCTCCAGCAGGAAGTAGGCCGACAGAAGTTGACGGAAGGAGCAACCAACATATAATCTCCTGTACCTCGTCCTGATCCGCAAGGCCCTCTCTCGAGGAAGCGAATAACCGAATAAAAAAAAACACGTGACCTGACTCTTTATGTAAGAAGAGAGGTATAAAGTATATGAGGAAATGAGTGTATTGAGCTGAGAGAGAAGGATAGAGGTTGAGAGGAGAATAGAGCAATGAGACATAGTAGAGCTAGAGGCTAGAGGAAAAGAAATGAAAAAGGGGGACATATGAGGAGATGGAAAGGCAGAGATAAAAGGAGATAAAGAGAGTGAGGGTAAGAGGAGAGGTAGCGAGGAGAAAAGGAATCTTCGATTCGCTGTACCAGCTGCATCGTGTCGCCGTTCGCATTAGTCCAGGCTGGGCCGGGCGGAAAAATATGCTTTGCCGTTTCCTGCTCGAGGGCCAGCAGTTGACCAGTCGATCGGTTCGGAGACTGCCAGCCAGCATAGCTTAACTCGAATGAACGAGTCGAGTTTCGGCCCTGGAACCACAATTCACCAACTTTCCTGATAAATGGTGACCTAGTGAAACCCTCCGGGGTGCTTCGGAGGCTGAAGGGATGAAATACCTCAGAAGAGCAGAAAGTAACTTGAGATCGAAAGAGATCAGATCAGAAAAGAACCCTAAATTGGAGAACCAGGAAGTGACAAGTTCATTTCCTTTTTAGAGGGTTAAGAGTAAAGTGATGCGACTCGAAGAAGCTTCTACGTGGACGTCGTGCTCGAGGAGGTTGCGAGCAGTGAGTGAGTTTGTGTGGCAATTCAGGCGTGTTGGAAGATAATGTTACTCTGGATGTGTAGCGAGAAGGAAATTTGAAATAAAAAAATTGATTTCGAGATTTGAGATTGCTGATCTTTACTTGATAGCCAGGTGTCCTGGATAGTTGAAGGTGGCGGATAGTATGCACAGGTACACGGATTACCGCAGTATTGACAAGATGTTCAAAAGCAGGATCTTCCAGGGTGACCTTAGCCCTGTGCCCATTCCTGGCAGTCTGCAACAATCGAGTAGGTACCGCGATTGGAAATCTCTTTTTGACCAAAGTGTAATTTGGCGTTCAATCGTTTACTCTGAACATTAAAAAAAAAAAAATAATAGTAATAATATAGTTGAACCGGAAAACTAGTTAAACTGGAATTCCAGAATTCTATAGTTATTCAAATAAGATTATTAATAAGTTGAACGTGTATTAACATAAAAAAAAACAGGTCGTTACTTACAATTATGAATTTTGTGATATACAGAAATAAAATACATATATATCTTCATTTTTTATTAAATACCGCTTCGGATTTTCCGGTAATGTTAACATGAAATAAATATTTTGAACAAATATGTTATGTTCATTGCACAAGTATGGTACATCGTATCGAGATTGGCGCGCCATCTCTTTTTGGCCAAACTGTTGTGTGATGTTCAGTCGTTCACTTTGAACATTTAAAATAATTTTTTTTCAATTTTACAGTTTGTGGTTTACAATTTTGAATTGTATGTTATACAGAAGAATTTTGAACAAATATTGTTTGGAATTGTTTTAAAAAATTCTATTTGTATAATTGCTTTCCACCAAATCGTGAAAGGTCAGTATTTTATGGAATTAATGACACAATTAACGATTATTGAGAGTAATATTTTTTGTTTAGGATGCTTGGCAATTATTTGAACAATATTCATTTGTTTAAAAAATGTCTTTCCCTTGTAAATTGTGGAAAGTTATTATTTTCTGGAATTAATCTACAAAAACTTTCCACAAGGTAATTGAAAAAGATTGTTTAAAAAGAATGATTACTTAAAAAATAAGGGTATGAGTTCTGAGATAAGAAAATATCTTTCTTACGAAAATGCTGAACTTTTAATCTAAAAGGACGAATTTTCAACTTTAACAAAATAGTTGAAGATTCAACAAAATAATTAAACTTTCAACAAAATAGTTTAACTTTTTACCAAATAGCTGAATTTTTAACCTACATAGATGAATTTTAAACAAAGAAAAATTATTTTTCACCAAAAGACAAATTTTCAACAAAATACATGAATTTTCATCCAAATAGTTGAATTTTTAACTAAAAATGATCAGTTTTCAACTAAAAAAAAATGGAACACTTAAATTTGAAGATAAAAAACTAATAAAAAAAAAATTATCCATAAGTTGAATTCAACAAAGGAAAAATTTTGAACAAATTATTTGAATTGTCTGGAAAAATAGATGAATTCGCTCGAACGTTTTAGAAAATAGTTGACTTATCAACAAGAAAATTAATTTTCTATCAGAAAGATGAATTATTAACAAAATACATTAATTTTGCAAATAGTTGAATTTTGAACTAAACAAGGTACATTTTCTATCAAAAATGGAATCGGTAAATTTTCAATTTGAAAAACTAATTTTCAATTTAAAAAAACGAAATCTCAAACAGCTGAAATTAACTAAAAAAGAAGAATTTTTTACAAAATAGTTAATTCCTAAACCAATATGATGAATTTACAACAAACAAGATTACTTTTCTGCCCAAATAGACGAAGTTTCAAGATATACATGAACTTTCTACCAATTAGTTGAATTTTCATCGTATGAAGGAAGAATTTTCAATCAAAAATGGAATAACTACTTTTTAAATAAATAAATAAATTCTAACAAAAAAAACAATTTGCAACAGAATAGTTAAATTTTTGAATAAATAGTTTTATTTTTGACCAAATTATTGAATTTGCCAGCAAAAAATACCAATTTTCTACAAAACAGCTAAATTTTCAACAAAAAAGGTAATTTACGAACAAATAGTGTAATTCCTAACTAAAATGATGAATCTTCAACCGAAAAAAATGAATTTTCAACAAAACATGTAATAGTTGATATTTCAACAAAAAATGTTTAAATTTTCAATAAAAAATAGTTCAAGTCAATCAAAAAGACGAATTTTTAACAAATTAGTTAAATTTTCAACCAAAAAGATGAATTTTTAACTAAAATGATGAATTAAAAAAAATGTTTAAGAAAAGAGTTCAGCATTAACCAGAGTTGAATTCTCCGCCAAAAAGGTTATTTTTCAACCAAGAAGATTTATTCTTTACAAAAAAAATTCAATTAAATAAATTGAAATTTAATTTTAACTTAAAATTAAAACTTAAAAACAAGAAAAATAGGATAGTTAAATTTTCAGTTAAAAAAATTTATTTTCAACCAAAAATGAAACGAATTTTCAGCAAAGTAGTTAAATTTGTAACCAAAGAGATGAATCTTGAACCAAAAAAATTTATTTTCAACAAATTTGCTCAACTTCCAACCAGGCAGTAGAATTTTTGGCCAAAAATATGACTTTTTAACAAAATAGTTAAATTTTTAACCAAAAACGATAAAGTTTCAAACAGGAAATAATTTTTTAGCAAAAAGACGAATTTTCAACCAGAAAAGTTCAATTTTCAAGAAAAAATGTAATAGTTACATTTTCAGTGACGAAGCCAATTCTCGATAAAAAAAAAACAAACGATTATTTCGCAAAATCATTAAATTTCAAACAAAGAGATGAATTTTTAACTAAAAATGTAATAGTGTTATATTTTCAGCGAAGAAAATTAATTCTTAATAAAAAAAAAGGAATTTTAAACAAAGTAGTATAACTTTCAATGAAATAGTTGAATTTTTGACCAAAAGAGATTTTCAAAAAGAAAATAAATAACTTGTAACCAAGATTAGTTTGATTTTCCTGTAAGGTTCTATTAATTCAGTTAAAATTTAAGCGACAAAACTGAAAAAAAGAGAAATTTCTTCAAATCAGGGAAAAAACGTAAATCTTTAAAAATGGGGAAAAGAGTTTGTGGATGACCAATAATTTGTTAAGTTAAATCAGCCGTCTAAGTTGATCTTTAAATTATATCAATGTTCTCAAATGAAAAAAAAATGCACCGAAATGTAATAAGCGGGGAAAAAAATAAAAATTTCAGAAAAAAAAACCGAAACTATCTGGCATTAATATAAATATAGTTATTAGCAATAATAATTTGGTCAAACAAATAGTTACAATTTTCACAAAAAACCGCAACTTTCTACCAGTAAGCAAACAGAATATTATTAACAATGATAATACATTGTTTAAAAAATTATTTTTGCCATATTAAATAAAATATTAACTCACTCCAAGTAAAAAGTGGACAAACATTTGAAAATTCCAGAAAAACCCGTAATTTCTAGCATTATTCAAAGATAATATTATTAACAATAATAATCAATCGTTTAAACAATTATTTTTGTTGACATTAATCAACTATTACCTCTTTCTAATTGAAGATTCGACAAAAAGTGGACATTTTTTGAAAAAACCGTGACTTTCTATCTCCATTCTAAAAGAAAATTGCTGAAAACAATAAAAAATTGCTTAAACAATTTATGAAAAAATATAATTAATAATATGAAGTAGTGTTTTATGTATCAGAAACAATTTCCATTTAAAAACCCGCAAAAAACATAATTAGCGTCAAAAACTCGCAAAACTCATTTTTTCACTTATGGGGTTTGTTTGGGACCCTATAAAACAGACTTATGGGGGTGATATTTGAAAAGTAATATTTTATTCGTATTCTGTGGCTAATTATGAAGAGAAGTGTTGAGTTCCAACTCGATTCAGCTAATATTGAGGATTCTGAATAAAATTTACAAAAACGTATTTTTTTCTTGTGGGAAATACTTGAAGTCTCAGTAATATAACATTAACTTAGAAACTCGAGGTGATTTTTTGTAATATAATGAACACTTATTATCATCCTCTACAAAATGGTCAGTTCTTTTTTTTCATTTATGTTCCTATTTACTTTAATTTAATATAAGAACACCCGAAACGTCATTACAGTACGTCGTCCCAACCTCACTTTGCACAAGGATAAACTGCTTTTATCTTTTTTTTTAGACAGTAACCTGAAAAACGCTGAACGTATCAAGTTTGTAAACTCCGCATAAACATAAATTTAATGTATGCACATTTTTGAAGTCAAATAAATAATATTGTAAAAGCTTTGAAGTCTGTCCCTCAATTTTTGCCATTTCAGACGTCATTACCGTACGTCTTTTTTTCTATTAAAATATTGTAGTTACAGTTGAGTAATAAACACAAAAATATTAGGCGTATCATTTAATATAACATTTAATAAAATTGAGCTTAAAATATTATTTCTCTTTTTTTGTTAATCCGATATTAAAACTGAAAAGTGCATCTTGACAACAAAAACGTCATTCCCGTACGTGCGTTAAACCCCATTTTCGGGGTGACAAAAAAATTGTAAAAACCATTCCGTTACTTGCTTGGCGTTGTTTTCTTTCATAAGTAGGTGACTTTTTATAATTAAAATCTGTTATTTCATTATAAACATAAAAAAAGGTTAAGCCTTAACATTTTTCTTGCATCATTACCGTACGGTACAATAGAACAGCGTACGATTGATTATATGTGCGTGCGCATGGATTCGTTATTATTTCTTATTTTCATAACTGCCCCTTTTGGATTTAAAATTTTTACATGTGATAAGATCAATTTCCGTTATGAAATATTTTATTCCTAATAATAATATGATTGCCACTCTAGGTGCTAAAATTTGCCTACAATTTGACAATTACCCATAAATGTTCACGCTCGAAAAAGCATTAAATTCCCCATAAACTGATGGAAGTTGAAACCAGTTGGATCTAGTTCTCTCCCCCTCGTATTCTCGGCTCTCCTTCACCTCATTTCAGAACGTCCTTGACACAGTGTCACCCCCGTACTTTTCGCAGAAATTGAGCGGCGGCGAATCCCCTAGAGCTAGACTCGGATAAAGATATTAGCCGAGGTCAGGAAGAGTGGGGCGAAAAGGAATGAAAAAGTGGGTGGTTTAAAGGGACTAGAGCTCATGATAGAATAGGGGTTTGTGGCTCGGGGAGGAGGAGGATGATGAGGTGGAGATTGCGGATGATGAGGTGGAGGAGGAGGAGGATCGTTGAACCCGAGATGCAGCTGTTATTGATCGAGTACGACTGGCACATCTCTCTCTTGGCTGCCCTAACTCTAATCTAAAGCCTTCCTTTACGCATCCTGAGTTCGAAGATTCCTCTCCGGAAGGAAATTTTGCGGAATTATTCGAGTAACGCAAAATCATCGCCTGGCCGGGTCGGATTATAGCCACCCGATTGTCCAGAGTGACCTAGTAAGCTTTAGCCTGAGCGAATGAGAGAATCACCCACTTCCTCCGATCCTCTGACGTAACCCAGTTTTCCGAGGATCTCTCCCTCTCACGGAGGTTGAAGGGATCAATTAAGGTGCTTCAAACGAGTCGGTTTTTAGAATAATAAAAAAGACATCCACAAGGATGAATTGTTTGATGTGATATTTTTATCACATAATCTAAAGGCTTATACATGTGGATGAGTAGAGCCCTTTTTTCGAAAAATGATGTTTTTTTTGTTCTTTTAATTGAAAATATGAACTTTTGCGCCTGGAAGCGGGCAACGCGCCACTGGGAATGTACCCATGGTGAAAAGAAAACAGGCGCTCATCGTTTCAAAGTGCGTTTTAATTAACAAAACAAGACCATTTTTCGAAAAAAGGGTTCTGGTCTTGCACATGTATAAGTCTTCAGATTATGCGGTGAAAATATTACATCAATACCCTCTCACGGAGGTTGAAGGGATCAATTAAGGTGCTTCAAACGAGTCGGTTTTCAGAATAATAAAAAAGACAGCCACAAGGATGAATTGTTTGGTGTGATATTTTTACCACATAATCTAAAGGCTTATACATGTGGATGAGTAGAGCCCTTTTTTCGAAAAATGATGTTTTTTTTTTCTTTTAATTGAAAATTTTCTACTAAAAAAGATCAATTTTCAGTTAAAAAATTATTTTCGACAAAAAAAAAAAATAATTTTCTATAAAATTTTCCAAGTTTCAACCAAAGAGATGAATTTTCAACTAAATTGATAAATCTGCAACCGAAAACAGGAATTTACAACAAACTAATTCACCTTTCAGTTCAGTAATTGAATTTTTAACGCAAATACAATTTCAACCAAGAAGATTAATTTTCTACTGAAAAAGACGAATTTGTAAAAAAATAATTTAATTTTCAACGTAGGAAATTTTTTTAAACTAAAATGATGACATTTTAACAACAAGAAAAAAGAATTAATAATCAAATCTTCAACCCAAGAAGGTTATTTTTCTACATAATAAAAAAGAATTTTCAACTAAAGAATATAAATTTTCAGTTAAAAAAATTATTTTCGAGAATAAAAAAAAAGATTTTCATCTAAAATGATAAATTCACAACAACCTAAAAAATGAATATTTAACAAATTAGTTCATCTTTCAACCAAAAATTGAACTTTCAACCCAAAGAGATGAATTTACCGCCAAGAAGATTAATTTTCTTCTCCCCAAAAAACGAATTTTCAACATAAAAAATTAATTTTTAACTCAAATGATGAATCTTTAACTAAAAAAAGAAATTTCAAACCGAATTGTTGAATTTTCATTTATAAAAGGTTAATTTTCAGGTAAAAACATTAATTTTCTATATAAAAAAAAAGAATTTTTAATAAACAAATTAAATTTCAAGATGAGAAATAAATTTGTTACAAAATAGTTAATCTTTCAACCAAATAGTAGAATTTTCAACCTAAAAAATATCAATTTTCATCCTAAAAGATTAATCAACATAAAAATAAATTTTCAACTCAAATCATGAATTTTTATCAAAAAAAAAAGGAATTTTAAAGAGAATAGTTGAATTTTCGACCATAAAAGATCACTTTTCAGGTAAAAACATTAATTTTCGACAAATAAACAACAATTTTTACCAAAAAAGTTTAATTTCAACCAGAAAAATTGATTTGTTACAAATGAATTCATCTTCCAACCGAATAGTTGAATTTTCAACCCAAAAAGATCAATTTTCAACCGAATAGTTTAAGTTTGGACAATAAAGATCAATTTTTAAGTAAAATCATAAATTTTCGACAAAAAAAAACGAATTCTTGACAAAAAAAAAGTTTAATTTTAACCAGAAAATTAATTAAAAAAATTAATTTGTTTCAAACTAATTTATCTGTCAACCAAGTACTTGAATTTTCAACCCAGAAAGATACGTTTTCAACAAAAAAGGAAAATTTCAACCAAAAAGAATAATTTCCCACTGAAAAATATTAATTTTCTACTGACAAAAAATTTCAAACCGAATAGTTGAATTTTTCAACTTTGAATGGTTAATTTTCAGATAAAAACATTAATTTTCTATAAAAAACAGCATTTTTAACAATAAAGTTAAATTTTAAGGAGAGAAATTAATTTGTTATAAAATAGTTTATCTTTCAACAAAGCTGTAGAATTTTCAACCTAAAAAAGATAACTTTTCAGCCAAGAAGATTAATTTTCTTTTCAAAAAGACGAATTTTTAACATGAAAATAAATTTTTAACTCAAATGATGAGTTTTTATAAAAAAAAGGAATTTCAAAGCGAATAGTTTAATTTTCGAAAATAAAAGATCAATTTTAAGGTAAAAACATAACATTTCTAGCGAAAAAAATGAATTTGTAAGAAAATGCATGAATTTTCAACTAAAAAATTTCAGGTTGGAAAATTAATTTTCGACAAAAAAAAACGAATTTATAACAAAAAATTTAAATTTCAACAAAAAAATTAATTTTTTTCAAACTAATTTATCTGTTAACCAAGTAGTTGAATTTTCAATCTAAAAAGATAAATTTTCGTTAAAAAAATACAAATTTTCAACTCAAATGACGAATCTTTATGCAAAAATAGGAATTTCAAACCGAATAGTTCAATTTTGGACACTAAAGATCAATTTTTAGGTAAAAACATTAATTGTCGATAAAAAAAAACGAATTTTTAACAAAAAAGTTAAATTTTTAAACCAAGAAGATTAATTTTCTAGCAAAACAGACGAATTTTTAAGAAAATGCATGAATTTTAAAATTATTATTTTATATAGTATATAAAAATTACATCTTATTTCCAATAAAAAAAAATTTAACTTTAATATAAAAAATATTTTATTTATTATTTTAAATATATTATTAATTATTTTTGTTGATCCACGTTTAGTAGAATGGGGGGGGGGGGGGGTTATTAAGATTCTGTAATGACTTGGGAATTATATTATTACGTTATATTTTTTTTATTTTGCTCTTTTCAAATTGATATATTAATGAGGAAAATCGAAAAAAATTGAATAACTTGACACTGTACGTTTACCTGTAATTCAAATATCTGAGAAGAATTTGGGACTGATCGAAGCTTTTTTTTTTTGCAGGTCAGCAAGGTCAGCAGGCCGAACAGGAGTTGGCGACGAAAATGTTGCAAATTCAAAGCAAAAGGTTCTACCTTGACGTTAAACAAAACAAGCGTGGGAGGTTTATCAAAGTAGCCGAGGTGAATATTAAAACACAACAATTAAACAATAAATCGCAAAAAATTAAATATTAACTTGAAATTTAGGTATTTTTATATTTAATATAATTGTTCGAATGATATTGAATTAGAAAAATCTTGGAAATTAAAAAAGAAGCAAGAAAATAAAAATAAAAAAAGTGGAAAGAAAAAGAAGGCAAAGGAGGAAGGTGATTTTAAGGATTTCACAAAGATTTCAAATATCTCATACAGATTTCAAATATTTCACAAAGGCGTTGTACATCAGGTTTTAAAGATTCAAAATTTTCAAAGATTTTTAAAGATTTAAAGAAAATTTTATAAACATTTCAAAGATTTTAAATAAATATTTCAAGGATTTTAAAGGGTTCGCAATTATTTTAATGATTTGACAAAGGCATTGTACATCATGTTTTAAAGATTCCAACATTTTGAAGAAGATTTCAGAAAATTTCACAAAGTTTTCAAGGATTTTATATATTTTAAGGATTGCGCAAAGCTTTCAAATATTAGAGAAGATTTCAGAAAGGCGTTGTGCATCAGGTTTTAAAGATTCAAAATTTTTTGAAGATTTTTAAAGGTTTCAAAAAATTGTACAAAGATTTCAGGGATTTTAAAGATTTCAGATGATCTTAGTAAGATTTAAAAAGATTTAAAGTATTTCAGAAATTTAACAAAAATTACGAAGATTTCACAAAGATTTCAAACAATTTCAGAAAAATTTCAAAATATTTCAAGGATTTGAAAATTTAGCAAAGATTTCAAAGGATTTAAAAGATTTCCAACGATTTCATAAAGATTTCAAAAAGTCTCAAAAGTTGTTTAGAATTTGAGAGATTTCAAACGGTTTCAGAAATTTTAAAAAATCCGAAGATTTTTGAAGATTTTTAAAGGTTTCAAAAAATTTCACTAAGATTTCAAGGATTTTAAAGGTTTGAAACGATTTCAGAAAGATTTCAAAAGTTCTCAAAAAGATTTCAAGGATTTAAAAGATTTCACAAAGATCTTACAAAGATTTCAAAGATTTCATAAAGATTAAAAAAATTCACAAAGGAGTTGTACATCAGATTTTAAAGATTCCAAAAATATTTTTGAAGATTTTGCAAAGAATTCAAGAATTTTAAAGATTCCCAAAGATCTCAGAAAGATGTCAAAAAGTCTCAAAAGATTTTTAAAGGATTTCAAACGTTTTCAGAAAGATGTAAAAGATTTTAAGGATTTTAAAGATTTCATTAAGATATCACAAAGATTTCAAAGATTTCACAAAGGCATTATACATCATGTTCAAAAGATTCCAAAATTCTTTGAAGATTTCAGAAAATTTCACAAAGATTTCAAGGATTTTATAGATTTAAAGGATTTCGAAATGATTTCAAGTTTTAGAGAAGATTTCAATTTTTTAAAAGATTTTGAATGATTTCAAGGATTTTAAAGATTTCAAACGATCTCAGAAAGATGTAAACTATTTAAAAAATTTAACAAATATTACAAAGATTTCACAAAGGCGTTGTACATAAAGGTATTAAAGTTCCCAAATTTTTTGAATTTTTTTTTTTTAACGTTCAAATAATTTCTCAAATTTCTCAAGGATTTTAAAGATTTCAATGATTTCACAAAGGCGTTGTACATCAGATTTGAAAGAATTAAAAGATTTCAAGAAATTTGAAGATCTTCAAATATTTCAAAAAGTCTCAAAAGTTTTAAAATTTGAGAGATTTCAAACGGTTCGAGAAAGATTTAAAAGAGTTCAAGGATTTTTGAAGATTTGACAAAGATTTAAGGATTTTTAAGATTTAACAAAGATTTCAAAGATCTTAAAAAGATTTCAGATTTCATAAAGGCGTTGTACATCAGGGTTTAAAGATTCCAAAATTCTTTGAAGATTTTTAAAGGTTTCAAACAATTTTACAAAGATTTCAAAAAAATTTACAAAGGTTTCAAGGATTTTAAAGATTTCAAATGCTCTCAGAAACATTTAAAAAGATTTAAAGTATTTAAAAAAATTAACAAAGATTTCACAAAGGCGTTGTACATAAGGTTTTGAAGTGCCAAAAATTTATGAATTTTTTTAAAACGATTTCAGAACAATTTAAAAATATTTCAAGGATTTGAAAAATTCAGCAAAGATTTCAAAGTATTTGAAAGGTTTGACAAAGATTTCGAAGATTTCACAAAGATTTCTAGGATTTTAAAGATTTCAGAAAGATTTGAATAGGTATCAAAAGATTTCAAGGATTTGAAATATTTCACAAATATCTCACAAAGATTTAAAATGTTTCACAAAGATTTTACAATGATTCAAATTATTTCACAAAGGCATTGTACATTATGTTTTAAATATTCCAAAATTCTTTGAAGATTTTAAAAGATTTCCAAAATTTTAAAGATTTCGAACGATCTCAGAAAGATTAAAAAAAATTTAAGTAATAAAAACATTTAACAAAGATTTCAAAGATTTTGTAAAGGCGTTGTACATAAGGTTTTAAAGTTTCGAAGATTTTTGAAGATTTTTAAAACTTTAAAATAGTTTTTTAAATTTTTCAAGGATTTCAAAGTTTTACTATGATTTCAAGGATTTTATACATTTTAAGGATTTCGCTAAGATTTCAAGTATTAGAAAAGATTTCACAAAGGCTTCATGGATCAGGTTTTAAAGATTCCAAATTTTTTGGAAGATTTTGAAAGATTTCAAGGATTATAAAGATTTCAAATGATCTCAGAAAGATTTTAAGTATTTAAAAAATTTAACAAAGCTTACAAAGATTTCACAAAGGCGTTGTACATAAGGTTTTAAAGTTCCAAAAAATGTTGAATTTTTTGTAAGCTTTCAAATAATTTCACAAATTTTTCAAGGATTTCAAAGATTTCACAATGATTTCACAAAGATTCAAAAAATTTCACAAAGGAGTTGTACATCTGATTTTAAAGAATTCAAAGATTTTTGAAGATTTGACAAAGATTTCAAGGAATTTAAAGATTTGACAAAGATTTCAAGGATTTTTCAGATTTAACAAAGATTTCAAAGATCTTGCAAAGATTTCAGATTTCATAAAGGCGTTGTACATCAGGTTTTACAGATTCCAAAATTATTTGAAGATTTTTGAAGGTTTCAAAAAATTTCACTAAGATTTCCAGGGTTTTGAAGATTTCCAACTATTTCAGAAAGATTTCAAAAGGTCTCAAAAAATAGTGAGAATTTGAAAGATTTCAAACGGTTTCAGAAAGATTTAAAAGATTTTAAGGATTTCGAAGATTTCATAAAAATATCACAAAGATTTCAAAGGTTTCACAAAGGCGTTGTACATCCGATTTTAAAGATTCCAAAGATTTTTGAAGATTTCAAGGATTTTAAATATTTAACAAAGATTTAAAAGATCTTACAAAGTTTCCATAAAGGCGTTGTACATCAGGTTTTAAAGATTCCAAAATTTTCTGAAAATTTTTAAAGGTTTCAAAAAAATTTCACTAAGATTTCAAAGATTTCCAACGATTTTAGAAAGATTTTAAAAAGTCTCAACAGATTTTGAGAATTTAAATGATTTCAAATGGTTTCAGAAAGATTAAAAAAATTTTAAGGATTTCAAAGATTTCATAAAGATATTACAAAGATTTCAAAAATTTCACAAAGGCGTTGTACATCAGGTTTTACCAAATGTTTTTAAGCTTTTTAAAGATTTCCAAAAATTTTACAAAGATTTCAAGGATTTTAAAGATTTTAAACGATCCCAGAAAGATTCAAAATGATTTGAAGTATTTACAAATTTTAACAAAGATTTCACAAAAGCGTTGTACATAAGGTTTTAAAGTTCCAAAGATTTTTAAAGATTTTTAAAATTTTCAAATGATTTCACAAGGATTTCAAACGATATTAGAAAAATGTCAAAATATTTCAAGGATTTGACAATTTTAACAAAGATTTCAAAGGATTTGAAAAATTTCAGAAAAGTTCAAACAATTTCACAAAGGAGTTGTACATCATATTTTAAAGATTCCATAGATTTTTGAAGATTTTACAAAGATTTGAAGGATTTTAAAGATTTCCAACGATTTCAAAAAGTCTCAAAAGATTTTTAGAATTTAAGAGATTTCAAACGGTTTCATAAAAATTTAAAAGATTTCACAAATCTCAAAAAGATTCAGAAGATTTCACAAAGGCGTTGTACATCAG
>CAKNXH010064429.1:0-10629 GCA_932178445.1 Andricus quercusramuli | reverse complement strand
CGGTGCTCGATCCGGCTCCCCTCCCTCGACAGTGTGGTAGACCGCTAGGCGAAACTCACAGACCAGAAGAGGATAGCCTGTGTCCAATTTCTCTCCCTCTCTTTCTGGCTTATGATGGTATGATCGCTCTGTCGCTTTCGGAACGTGTTGTTTACGTTGTGGCCGTCAGTTCGCTCTCGACCGATAGTTTCCAGTGTCGGGATAATTTACATAAAAAATAAACGGAATAGAATAGTGTTATTAATTAATTCTATAACGCGCCGGAAGTGCCCTTGTGGAGTGCGACCCTCGTTCCGAACTCCCAAGTAAAGGGAGAGGATGTACATTTTCCCAGTGCCAGTGGGGAGGTTATGTTGTTCCTCCATAATCAGTGACAGGTAATATTTTTACCCTGTCACAACTCCCCCCACCTTAGCCGGGAGCCAGGGGTTGTTAAGATCCTGGCGGATGCTATTCTCAGCATCATTTAGAACAAACGTTAACTCTCGGTATCCCCCCTCACTAGGTCCTTCCAACGATTAGCCACTCCTCCAAGTGCTCTTCCCGCGGCAAGCCGGTTTCCACCGTATCGGAATCCTCCCGACAAAAGTATTATTCACAGGGGTTGTCTACTTGGGACGTGTTATGGGAAGTCAAATTCGGGGAAGTTACCGAAACGCATCCCGCAAGAGGCGGGAATAAGGTTACCACTTTGGTTAGTCATGGCACCCTCCTCTTGTATTTCATGATGGTAAAACCCCTTCCCAGAATTTTATCGCCGGGTATGGGAAGAACGAAGGGGAAAAGATACACGAAAAAATTTTAAATCTTTGTGAACTTATTTACCGCTATTCAGCTTCGAAGTTCGCACGTGGCCCCTCCTCGACCGTCGCTTTGGGGAAATTCTCGATGAGCGATATCGAGAAGACAACAAAAAAAAACTTAATGCTATTAGTGAAAAAAAATGTGACGTATTCACGAGGCTAACTAAAGGAAGAACGATAATTACTACGGGACGGGTACAGTAAAACAAACGATATGAGACGGTGGACGCGAGATGGGAAGAGCCGTCCTAAGCAGCTCGGCAATTACCCAACGATCCTTCCTATGCAAAGTTATACAAAAAAATTATACTTAGATTTCGAGGGCCGCTCCGACGATCTAGCTAAGGTGATGACAGAAGAAAAAAATAGTAAAAAAAATTCTCGAAGGGGCGCTCCAGTTGGACTCTTCCCATCTGTCCTCGCTCGAATGCATATTTAATTAGGAGAAGATATTTTTATTGGACAGGCCAGACGAAAAGAAAAAAAAACATAAAATTTTACACCGCCTTTAAAGACGGGAGCCGAAAACAAAATCGAAGAAATAATAAAAAAAAGATCTTAAACAAGTGTCTTCGTGGGAAAAACGAAAAATTAAATTAAAATTTTTGGCCGGTCCAGGGATGAGGTCCCGCGATCCCCTCCGAGCTACAATTTACCATTGCGCCTCTGCGCCAGGTGGATCCTATGGACTTCCTCCTCGATCTCGCGCGGGCTCTCCAAGATTCCTCGTCCAGACCGCGGCCCGGCCCCGCCGACCAGCACCAGATCGGTGAGCCACAGACGGCTGCAATTTGGGCACGTCGCCTTCGTGAACCCCCTCTGTCCACACCCGTAGCATAGCACCATACCGGAATGTCGTTCAGGACACTGCTGACGCTTGTGTCCCGGCTCTCCACAGACGAAGCACCGCCACGGGATGGGGCCAGAGTAGGGTTTCGGTTGCGGCGCACCCTCCTGAAGCCACTCCCGCCGCTCATCGAACTGGCGCCGAGCCACGAAGGGGCGGGCAACCCTCTGGACGCCCTCAAAGTGAGCCGCGAGGGAACCTGGACGAGTCAGCCCCGCTGATCCACCTGACGATCCGGCCGCACTGGCTGTGTTTTCTTCTAGGTCCGCGGAGACCACCTCCGTCGGTCCATCATTAGTGGATGGAACGGGTCCCTCCTCTTTTGTCCGGGGCTCCTGGGTTTGTTTCGCCGAAATGTGGGACGGGATCTCAGGGGGAGTGATCCCGCTTGTTGATGGGACCGGCTCCAGTTCGGCCGGAAGGGACGCTGCGCCATGCGGGTGCGACCCCGATTCCCCCCCCTCTTGTACCGAGAGTGACGCCTCGTACTCCGCGTACGTCTGGTCCAAATACCCGTGGCGCTTGCGCACGTACCCGGGTTTTAATACCTCGGGTATCCCGTGGACGTAATCGTCCCAGTACGTGTACCAAACCTGAAAGAGAAAAAAAAAGGTCTAAAATTCGAGTCACGAGCTAGCCCGACGCGACGAAAGGTTTCAGGTTCCTGAGGTGTTCTTTGCCGATAAACCTGCCTTTCTTATCTACCAGTGTGAAAACTAAAGGCGATAGTCGACGCTTGATTCTAAAGGGACCCTCAAATTTCTGGAATAGTTTGCCCGCGATATTGTCTATCTTTTTCGATAACTTTCGGTTGGGCCTAAGGACTAAGTCACCCACTTGGAAGCTCCTTTCTCGTCTCTTAGCATTATAGTATTTTGCTTGGCTTTCATGGGCTTTGTCTAAATTTCTACAAATCAGGTCGCGTAAATGATCCAATCTAGCGACTCTCTCGGCCCACTTCTCGTCATTAGGCTGCTGATGTTGAGTACCCGATTCCAACTCTCTACGCAAGGACCGGTATGGCAATGGGTTTCGGCCAAAATTCAGAAATGCCGGAGAAACTTTAAGGGTACCATGGACCGCGGTGTTGTAAGCGAATCTAAACTCGGGCAGGTGAAGATCCCAATCCCTATGATTGTCCCTCAGGAAGGAAACAATCATAGTTTTTAGGATACGATTCACTCGCTCGGTGGGATTCGCTTGTGCATGGTAAACGGGATTCGTAGTGTGTATAATCCCGATATTTTTGCACATTTGCCCTAATAGTTTATTGGTGAACTCGGTGCCATTATCAGTGTGAATGACTTCCGGAGAACCCCACCGAGACACGATCAAATCCTCGAAGGCTCCCCTTACCGTGGCACCGTTTGCCGCCCGAATCGGGAGACATTCCACCCATTTGGTAAACAGGTCTTGGAATACCAAGACATATTTATAACCTGCCTTGCTTTTCGGAAAAGGCCCCATTACGTCCCCCGCTACTACGGTCCATGGCTGTTCAACGACTCGTTGGCCCATCATGCCTGCAGGTCGCGCTTGTTCTACCTTACATTTTTGACAGGTCGCGCAGCTCCTTACGTAGTCTACTACGTCGCGGAACATCCCAGACCAATAATACCGGAGGGCCACCCGCTGATAGGTCTTTTCGTGACCTAAATGTCCGGACTGAGGTTCTAAATGGGCTTCCTCCAACACGTTAGGTCTTAATTCTTTGGGCAGGACCAATTTCCAGGCCTCTAAATCGGGCATCAATCCATCTATCACCGGGTTCGGCCTATGTCGATACAACATCCCATTTTCTATCTTCCAATCGGGAAAACTCTTGGGCCTCTCCTCTACCAGTTTTAGGCGACGCAAATACCACGCGTCATCCGTAACGCCTATACTAGCTACCAGTGTGTCGTCTTCTTCCGTAATTCTCGACAACGCATCAGGGACATGGTGCAAAGCACCCTTTCGGTGGACAATAACAAACTCGTAACCTTGGAGCTCCAAACCCCATCTGGCGAGCCTTCCGGTTGGGTTACGCAGGTTGTTAAGCCAGCGAAGGCTGCTATGGTCAGTGATGACCACGAAATGAAATCCTTCCAAATATTCACGGAACTTTCGGATTCCCCAGACTACCGCGAGACATTCCCTTTCCGTAACGGTATAGTTCCGCTCGGCTGCCGTCAAGGTCCTGCTTGCGTACGCGATGACCCTTTCCTCGCCATCCTGCTTTTGGGTGAGAACCACTCCTAACCCAGAGGCGCTAGCATCGGTTTGGAGGTTAAATGGGTTTTCTTCCACCTCCTTGAACAATGGGTACGCGAGTATGGGGGCGCTGGTTAGGGCTGCCTTTAAATTGTCAAAAGCTTCTTGTTGTTCCTCCCCCCAATACCACTCAATTTTAGTTCGGAAAAGTCGGGTTAGTGGTTCGGCTAACGTCGCAAATTCCGGTATAAACCGCCTATACCAAGAGGTCATGCCCATAAATCGACGCAGTTGTTTAACCGTTTTGGGAGCAGGATACGAGACTATGGGGGCAACCTTATCGGAGTCAACTTTGAGGCCATCTTTGTTGACGACAAATCCGAGATATTTCACCTCAGAACAACAAAACTCACTCTTATCTGGATTTATCGTTAATCCTGCCTCATTTACACGGCCGAGGACCTTCCCCAACCAATGTAAGTGCTCGTCAAAAGTTTCCGTCACGATAATAATGTCGTCCAGATAACTGAAGACATTGGGTCTCATCTCTGGGGTTATCACCCTGTCAATGAGTCTTTGAAATGTGGCCGGGGCCCCAGTAAGCCCGAAGGGCATCCTCTTAAACTCAAACAGGCCCCTACCCGGTACCGTGAACGCTGTGTAAGCTTGACTATTTTTATCCAACGGGATCTGATTGAAAGCCGCACTCAAATCTAATTTCGTTATATACCGTGCGGCCTTGAGTTGTCGCAATATGTCTGTCATATAAGGAAGAGGGTATGCATCCTTCTTGGAAATAGCGTTCAGTTTCCGAAAATCCAAACATAAACGATACTTCCCTCCCGGCTTACGAGCCATGACTATGGGTGCAGACCATTCACTATATGACTCCGATATGATACCCTCAGCCAACAACCTATCAATCTCTTCGTACATGATCGCCTGTACTTTGGGAGACACTATCCTGTACCTTTCCTTGATTGGAGTATGCCCTTGCACATCAATGAAGTGGGTAATGAGGTGGGTCGCGCCTAATGGGCCCTGCGATTTTGGAGGGAACTTTATTTTCAGAAATGCCTTTAAAGCTTCCTCCTCCCCTTCATGTAGGGCTGCTATACCACTACAATTTTCCTCTTCCACTAACCATTGTTTCAAAGGATAATGTTTCCCTTCCGAATCCGGCATGAAGACTTTACGTGACCGTGAGAGAAATGCCATATCAAACTTTCCCTGACCATCCAGACCCAAGATCAATTCTGTGTCCAGGTTGTTTGCAATCCTAACCTCACACGTCCGCGTAACTCCATCGATCGTTATCGGAAGATTGACCCTTCCGATCATAGTATCCATTGAACCGTTAGCCATGATCATGCGGGATTTCTTACTACAATCGAGTTCTCTCCCTGAAGTCTTGGCAATTACGTCCCAAGCCGATTTTCTCAACAGTACTCGAGAGGATCCGTTATCTATTAGAGTGTCCAAGGAGACGGAATCGATAGAAGCCCTAATGTGAACCCTATTGGCTATTTCTGTCGACTCCACAATACCACTAATCAAATCTATTTCCGGTAGGCACTCTCTAATTGCAATAATCTTGTCGAGATCATCCACACTATTTCCGGACGCTTTTAAATTGGTTTCCACTCCTGAATCAAATAACCCTATTTTAGGGTTATCATGTATCTGAGCCTCAACTATGACTTCTTCAGGTTGAATTAAGCTATACAAACTTTCCCTATCTGACATATCTCCGCAGCGAGGATCTGTCGGTACCTCAAATCCTTCCGTCTTACCCATATCCCTGTCTGTTTCAAATCTCGAGTAGGCAGTACAGGCTATTGTCACTGCATTCTCGATATTCAAATCTCCCATTGTCGAAATTGGCAGGTCTAACTCGATCTCAGACGGTACAGTAACGCCTCGGTAACTATCCATATCTACTATCGCTTGTACCGATACCATTTTATCGGGGCTCGAGTTCGCCGAAGTTAAATTATCATTTTTCATTACGGTCTCGAGCGGCGGAGAGGCAGTGCCGACCGGGCTCACTGCTTCTTCGCCTCGTTTCCCGAACATCTAGGACAAGTTTTTATTGTGAAGCCCTCAGTTTTGCATCCGTAGCAAACCAACCTTCTGGGCGAGGCACAGCCCTTTTGGAAGTGACCTGCCTGTTTGCAGTTAAAGCAGATCACGTCGTTCGGGTTTCTAGCTTGGGGCTCGTTTTTATTAATATCAGTAGAAGGCTTAGCCTTCTGCTGACCTCCCCCCTCCTTAAAACCGACATGGGGTGAGTGTTGCCCTTTATCCGCTTGTTTCGGCTTATTGCCTTGGTTATTTGTGGTCTGTTTCTGCTCAGTGCTGACCGCGGAGGCTTTCTCTACTTCCTCTTTCAACGCTGAAGTTGGCGATTGCTTTGTTGACTTTTGAGTCGACCGCGGTCTATACGCAAATTCTTTTAGGAAAGAATTTTCGGGAGGAGGTGGGGTCTTATATTCTCTAATATACACGTTCCACTCTTTTTCCCAGCTTCTTCCTAAACGAGATAGTTCACGAAACGATCTATAATCGGAACGACGGATGACTTTGTGATAATCAGGCCTAAGGCCTCTATGGACCCAGTCTAGTTGGTCAACCATCGGAATTTCGTCCTCGAGCAGATTTATTAGGCTTTGAACATTGGTTAGATAGTCATCAATAGACTCATCTTTACCTTGTGTTCTAGACTGAATTTGCTCTTTGACTCTTCTCTCAAAGTCATCGTCGCCGAAGTGAGATCTGAACTCTTTCTTGAATTTTCGCCAACTGTAAAATTCCTTCTCGTGGTTTCTGAACCATTTTGACGGGATTCCCTCCAGTAAAACCGGCATTGCCATCAATAATTCGTCATCCGATACCCTAGTTAGTCTCCTACGGTCTTCAATTTTTGTTAGAAACCCATCTGCGCTCAGGTCGCTTTTACCGTTAAATGTGAGGTTCCAACCCAGAACGATTTTTCCTAAGTCCCTATTTCCTATGCGGTTTCTATTGGCCGATCTATTGCTATAAACCGTATCTCTGTCTGAAGAGTGGTCGTGGGTACGTGTATCTTTATAACTTATATTGCTTCTTCGCGGTTTATTCTGTGGGCTTAGTCTAGAAAATTTTTCTTTTTCGATGTTTGGGTTGAATTTCACGAAATCAGGTTGACATTCATCACGACGAGTTTCGGTAAAGGATGTACGGCTGTACCTATTTAATTTAGTTCTATTTAGACCAAGACTGTGTTCTTTGTCTACTCTAATCTCGTGATTTTCAATTTCCGATTCTGACGCTGTGGTGTTAGGGAATAATCTACCTAGGTTGGACATTTTCGCCGTGTCTTTTCGGATAGCACCCAGCGTCTCATTCTGTGTGGAGCATCGATCAAAATTTCTGCGCTTGTCTGCTGTAGGGTGTGAAGTAACCTGTCTATTTATTTTCCGGTATTCAGGCAACGGTTTCATATTTTGGGTATCGGAGGTATTTTGTAACTCGCGATGGGGAAGCTGAGGATGATTGGCACCAGGCTCGGTAGTGTCGTAAGAGACTAGCGGGTCTGGCAAATTGAAGGGGTTTTGCATACCAAAGATCTGTGCATAGTTAAATGAAACATTAGTTGGGTTAATTGGAGGAAAAAGCGTTGGTTTTATTCTTGGTGTCGAAACCGTACTCAGGGATCCCGCAGCTGTGGTATTTGTGACGTTTGTTACATTATTATTTCCCGAAGAAGATACTGTCGTTATGTAACTCGCGTTAGTTACCCTAGTTTCTACCGTTAAAGTGGCTGCAGTTTGAGGGATGTTAACAGGAGGGCCCGCGGCTAAATTTTCAAAATCGGACTCAATTTCCGTATCATCTAATGTGAGAGCTGAAGTTGCGGATGTATAGTCCGATTCTCTGGATGGCCACCCTTTAAGAAGCTTAATGCCTTTTCGCAATCGAGCACATTTTATTTTTCTAGTACCGGAAGTATCTAGTTCCAGAGCTTCGAGGCTTTCATTAATTTCCGGATTGTCTAGCTCCGCGATCAAGCTTTTTAATTCCGTATAGGTCGTAACGTTTTCGAGTGAGCTTAAGAACGCCATTTTGTTAACTAAAAAAAACGAATTTCTAATCCCCAAGCTGAAATGAAATCTAATATCTTTGATTCCTAAGGGTTTTTTCAGAACAGCTTAATTTTTTCATCACGCGTGAATAAGCAGATCTCGATTTTCACTATTGATTTCGGCGGATGCTAACGCGTCAGTCTTGCCATTGCGCGACAAGGAGGAAAGAAGAAAACAACTTTTTGCTTCTAGGATGTCGCGAACCTGAAACCTTCCGAGAGCGACCGAAGAAAAAAACGGTATATATAAAAAAAACTTCTATAAATTTCCATATTGCGAAATGGGACAATGGTTATTGCGACATTTTGGAGCTTGTGAAGATGACGGAATTGCTCAGTATATCGTAAGAACTTATATACCCAAAATACTGAACTGAACAATTCAGGTCTCTTATATCGGAACCCACTTCAAAATGAATAGCAAGTAAATACAGGCATCATTGATGGATAAACATACAAATCATGAAAAATCATATCATATCAAAAGAAATAAAGAAATCACAATACACAGATAAATCAATAAATGCGGTTATTATTCTTTGTGGGTATATATGTATATATAAATATATACAAATATACCGATAATTTGTGGTTGGGTATGGCGCTCATAGCAGCCGAACTTGGGGATTGGGGAAGTTGCGTTCGATTCCTAAATTTTGGAAAAATGTGTGTTCGGTCTGGTAGGTGTGAGTGATCATTGTGCAACACCAACAAAAAAATCTAGGGATGGTTTTAATTTAGGTTAGGAACTAGTTGGGCGCCATTTGTGAAGATATTTCCCAGCCCGTTAGGAAATTCCTCACTGTAAATATCTTTAAATGGCCTACCTCAACTCAAGTCCTTCCGTAGTGCCTAGCTAAGCTGAAAAAAGAGAGAAAAGAAAAGAAAGCACAAAAAAAAAAAGGAGCTGAGCAAAATTAGGTCAAAGTGGCCATTTCGACTTAAGGTCTGAGTGAGTTAAACAGGTCCAAAATACTGTTAAGTTAAGAAGACTGTCATACCGATACTTAAATTTTTAAAACCTCAATTTCATCCTAATTTTTACATTAAAAGAAATTAAATCCCTATTACTAAACCTGCAAAAGTAAGAAAAAGAGGGGGGGGGGGGGGTTCTCCTAACCAAATGATCACTCTTCACACATAAAATTTCCAGATGCTTGGTTTTATTTATGTAATTCTAATAAATTCCGAACAATTTTTTCGATGGCCTAATCGGTCTCACAATTCCGAAATTTCGAGAAAGAAACATTTTTGTCCCCATTACTAGATCATAACCTCCAAATTTTCCCGGTTCCTATTTCGAGACGCGAGAATTAAACCCTAACTAAACCTATGGCCACGTGGCCCACTATCCGCCATTTTACAATTTCATTAAATATACGTAATTCTAGACTAAAACTATCTGAGTTCCCGTTCTTCCGAAACCCCAAATCTCACCACAAATACCTTTCGACCCGTGGTCGGTTCCCCGAGATACCCTTAAAAATTTACAAGATTAGCACCGACCACGAGGTACGACGCGAACAAATCTTTCGATACCCGCCATTTCCGGTAATGTGAATACGAGGAACTCATAACCTAATCGTAGCACTCGCGTCAAAATCAACTTGGGGCGTGAAAATAGAAAAGTCTTGCTTCTCGGTTTTCACCTCCCAAGAAAAACAACCCACGAAAACGCGAAACTAAGGTAAACCCCGACAAACGACGATCACTCCACCGATCTAAGAATTTTTAAAAGAAAAAGAATTTTCGAAACGCGGCACTTAGAGAGCTGGCCGAGCGTTTTGGCGGTACATTCCCTTAACCGGGAGTCAAAGATCACGCCACCAAAACCCTCCGCCAGGAAACAAAACCAAACTTACCCCGTCGTGGTAGTATTTTGCCCACTTTCCTTTGGCTACCTTGCTCATTATCAAATTATTTTCTTTCGGCTTAATTATAACTTCAATTTCCTGGTATTTCTAATCAAAATTTTCCCAAAACCTTTAACCGGACGGATGGTCAACCTCCACATGGGGAGTTCGGAGCGAGAGTAACTCGACGCGCAACGCATAGTCGGCAGGTTCGCTTCCCTGCTTCCTTTCAGCCGTCCAATCGGAACGTCGTATCCGCGCGTCTCGGGATTCTCCGCCAATCAGAGTCCTCCGGATCTTCTTCAACCGCCATATTGCTGGAAAACGTACCGGTATTTCTACCGCCAAAACAGAAAAGAACTTTGTTAATTTTGTAATCCCTAAGATTCTGAGTGAATTCCCATAGTTAGTTTACTTTTACCACTCAGAATCTTTGAGCATCGATCAAAAAATTGGTATTGTAAGATGGAGTGGTTTCACCGTATCCGAGCGCCCTCTGTCACTTCCGGGACTTCCGGGATTTGATTTAGGATGCTGTGAGATCTTGGCCATCCGATGAAGGGCTCAGCCCCATCTCCTTCTCTCCACAACGTATGAGCTTCCTTCCCTTACTTCCCCGTGATAGGTGAACGTTGGGTCGATAGGCCAGAAGAGGACAGAACATCGGACTACTCCTTCCCGCTCATGGTTCGAATGTGTAAACGTTTATATTTAGGGTGGGAGGAACTGGTGGATGCTGCCATCTTGTTGTCCCTTCCATGCGCGGTGCTCGATCCGGCTCCCCTCCCTCGACAGTGTGGTAGACCGCTA
>CAKNXH010064428.1:437214-487448 GCA_932178445.1 Andricus quercusramuli | reverse complement strand
AATGATATTTAGTTGAATCGATATTTAGTTCGATTGTATAGCAACCTCCACGAGCGGGCGAGTAGCCGGAAAACAAAATATCGATTCGCGAACTATTGATATAGTAACTGTATACTTTTTAATTAATGTTAGTATCACATAGATATATAAGGTTACCAATTATACCTTACATTTAAATAAGAAATAAAGAAATTTAATGTTGTTACAAGAAATGCATATAATAATAACTATTTATTAATACAAATCATACATTAGGGTGGTTCGAAAATAAATACTTTTGGAATTCGAAATCACTACAATGCGGAAAAGTAAGGTATTGGGGTCCTAAAAAAGTATAATTAATTTGGAATCGATCGACATGCAGCTTGGTTACCCGCGCTCGAAAAAAAGGTTTTAAAAATTTCTTGTTTGTAGAGTTTTTCAATGTTATTGAGTTCCAATTTTTTTCTACATACCTGGAGGTCAAGAAAGTCTTCTCAATTTTTCTCGGATTTTAATCTATCATTTTGTAAGAGATAATTCCTATTTAATTTACCATTGTTTTCGGAAATTTTTTTCAACACGTTTGCAAATAGGAGGAGAATTATTTGAGGTACATGAAAACTTTTTGTTGACAAAATTGCATTAGAAAAAAAAATCCCAAGACCCACGAACCGAAATTGGCAATACAGCAAATTTTTTAAATTTTGATTTTAGTATTTTGTGAACGTATCTTCATAACTTTTAGTTAAACATTTTTGTGAGCATGTGTGACTTTTTCAAACATAGAAATACACTAGAAAAAAAATCTACAAGACCCAGAAATCGAAACTGGCAATACAGCAGATTTAAAAAAAAATGTATTTTGGTATTTTCTGAACTTATCTTCATAACATGTAGTTGAAATATTTTTGTGAGCATGTTTTGGTTTCTTAAAAAGAGAAATACACTAGAAAAAAAATCCCCAAGACCCAGGAATCGAAATTAGCAATAGAGCGAATTTTAAAATTTTTGATTTTGGTATTTTCTGAACTTATCTTTATAGCTTGTAGTTTAAACATTTTTCTTAGCATGTGTGGGTTTTTCAACATAGAAATACACTAGAAAAAAATCGACAAGACCTGGGAATCGAAATTGGAATTACAGCAAATTTCAATTAAGATTTGTGGATCTTGCCGAATTTTTTTGTGGTATATTTCTAGGCTTAAAAATTCCACACAAGCTCGAAAAATGTTATACTTATAAATAAATAAAATAATTCTGTTAACTACGAATTTCCGAAATAAGAAAATTTGCGGTCACTGAATTCCGATTCCTGGGTCTTCTAGATTATTTTAGTGTATTTCTATGTTTAAAAAACCCATATATGCTAAGAAAAATGTTTAAACGACAAGTTATAAAGATAAGTTCATAAAATACAAAAATAAACATTTTTTAAATTCGCTCTATTGTCAACTTCGATTGCTGGGTCTTGTGGATTCTTTTTCTATTGTGTTTCTATGTTTACAAAATCACAAATACTCACAAAAATATTTGAACTACATGTTATGTAGATAAGTTCATAACATACCAAAATAAAACATTTTTCAATTCGCTGTATTGCTTATAACGATTCCTGGGTCTTGTGGATTTTTGTCCTAGTGTATTTCTCTGTTTAAAAAGCCACCCATGCTCACAAAAATTTTTAACTACAAGTTATGAAGATAAGTTCACAAAATATCAAAATCAAAATTAAAAAAATTCGCTGTATTGCCAATTTCGATTCCTGGGTCTTGGGGATTTTTTTTCTCATGCATTTTTGTCACTAAAAAGTTTTCATGTACCTCAAATAATTCTCCTCCTATTTGAAAACGTGTTAAAAAAATTTCCGAAAACAATAGCGAATGAAATAGGAATTGTCTCTTAGAAAATAATAGATTAGAATCGGAAAAAAAATTGAGAAGACTTTTTTGACTTCCAGATATGTAGAAAAAAATTGAAACTTAATAAAATTTAAAAACTCTACAAACAAGAAATTTTTGAAACCTTTTTTTCGAGCGCGGGTAACCAAGCTGCATGTCTATCTATTAGATAAGCAACTAATCTTTAGTCTCACATTCAGTCCCTGCTTCCATATCGTCAGTTTGTATTTCTAGAGTTTTACATTTTATAGAGCAAGAGCACAGCTCGCAACATTTAAAACCTTGTGATAAGCAGGAAAAAATGTCTTCATCGCAGCAGTGCGACTTTGCACTGCAGGAACAAATGAATTTCTGTAACATTTCCATGGCTCTATCTCCTTCAAAATAATTAAAGCCCAGTACGTTAGTGTGTAATATCGAGCCATATCGTATTGGATCAAAAGATATTACGTTTGCAGATCTTGCTTGAGTCCATTCATTAACTTGCCATTTAACACGCATATTATGCTGTAACAATGCTGGCTCTGCCGGAGGTAATTTCTCTACTCGTATATTCTTAATGATTGTTATTTTATATCTTAAATGATTTATTGATGTTGCATTTTCTCCTTAAAAAGCTTCCTTTCTTTTAGGTTTACTCGGAATATAAATCGCGCTTAACCATTTCGTCACTGAATCCAAAGCTTTTTGTACAGGTAAATCGACTATGTTCGCTAAATCATCGAAGTCTGGATCTGACAGTTTGGAAGATACAGCATACGCTTTCTTTTTTCCTATATTATGAAATGAGCTTATGTTATCACAGCCACTTACGTCGTGTAAAGTGATAAGAGCTAGCCTTTTTTGGACCTAATTCTTCATGCTGTTTATGAATAAAAATAAATCGACGGTGATCAATTTTACTGTCTGTTTTGTCTGTATAGAACCATATAAACGGTTTAGAATCAAAATACTTATAGTGTGAAATCAAAAGTATGAAAACGTTTGTGTCTGGAGATTCGTGGAGAATCGGTGAATTTCACGAGTTTTTGATCGCATATCTTGAAAGGGGAAAGAAAGTCGCCAGGATGAAAAAAATTTTGCATCAAAATATAACTTTCGATGAGTAGCCTCGAATAAACAAAATTCAAAAAGCTATGTAGAAACCGAGAAATAAATTTATGAAAATGGCGAATTTTGGTTATTTTTCGACCTTAAATCGCTCGTAACTCGAAAACGAAGCGTTTTCTGAAAAAATGACAACAGTTGAAAAGTCCTTATTTTTGTCCAGAATATATAATAAATGTGTTTTTGTATCGAGTTTTTAATCCTTTTCAATTTTGCAAGTTTTTTGTTAATAACAAATTAATGACCATCGGTACGAAAAAATCTCATTAAGGTTTTTTGTTCGCAACAACATAATACATCGATTAGGAAAGGGTTTATCCTGGCGAAACTATCTGGTCGGTCAACTCGTTTTTGTATACGTCTTTTTAGGGGTGCGCCGCTCACCTATACGTTCGTGTTCCCTGATTTGTTGAGTCAGCTTGTGAGTTCTCTGATAACTTTTTCCCAATCATTCGTAATATTATTTTAATTATTCACGAAATTTTTAACTCAGTGTAGAAGCATGAAAATTGAGACTTTTTCTGCGCTTTTCAACAAAATTATTACGTGACACGTGCAAATAAGCGAATACCTGGCAAAGAGTATATAATGTTGACAAAAGTCCGCTTATTCATACTCATATCACAAAATACTATTCTAAAAACAGTCAACACAATAGAGTCGTATATTGTGCAGCGATTATAAAGCATTTTATTGAATATTTTTTTAGATATTTCTTTTGACTGCCTTTGCAAGCGTGACAACTGTTTACACCAGGGTGGTTCTTATTTATACTTGGTGGATTTTTTTTTCTCGAATTTCTCTGCTCTCACCCCCCAGTTTTGTTTGAATGCCAAAAAAAAAAATCTCCAAATTCGAGCAAAGTCGGTTAATATTTAGGGGTCGCGCAAAGACCATGAAGTTTCCCATTGATTTAACATGGGAAAAAGTCAGCTTTTTGTAAATCTAATATTTAAACGCGATAATATGTTACAAATAATTCCGTGTTTTAATATATTGTTTAGAACTCATCAGAGAATAAGAATCAATCATAAATTTTGATGTTGAATAATTTTAAGCCACTCTTATGGGTCCCCAAAGAAAAACCCATACGGGACAAATGTGAATTTTACGTAATATTGCGGTTTATTGACGCTTTTAAAAGTTTTCTTGAAATGAATAATCATTGATCAGTAATTCACGAATATTCAGTCATTTTTTAACTAATATTCAATTGTTTAAACAATTTTTGATTTGTTTAAATATTTGTTTTTTTCAGTTAACTCGCGAAATAAACGTATTTTCTAGACTTTATGAGTTATTTGATCGATAATAACAATAAAATAATTTGTTTAAATAATTTTACAATTATTAAAATAATACGCATTTGTTGTATAATATATTTTACCTGAAAAAAAAGGCGAAACCTTTTATATCACTGAATTTTCGACAAATTTTAATATTTTTAAGTACTAATTTGTTTATTATTAATATTAGTGGATGTGTAAACAAATTGAAGTTTTTTAAACAATTTTTTTTGTTTAAATATTTGTGTGTGCTATTTTTCGAAAGACTGAAATATTTTTATGTTCTACTTTGCTTTTTAAGAATGCTCTTAAATGTTTAAACAAACTAAAAATTGTATAAAGAATTGAATATTAGTTACCAAATAACTGGGTATTCGTAAATTACTGATCAGTGATTATTTATTTTTGAAAAACTTTTAAAAAGCGTCAATAAGCCGCAATATTACGTAAAACTCACATTTGTCACTTATGAGGGTTTCTTTGGGGACCCATAAGAGTGGCTTAAAATTATTCAACATCAAAATTTATGATTGATTTTTATTCTCTGATGAGTTCTGAACAATATATTAAAACACGGAATCATTTGTGACATATTATCGCGTTTAAATATTAGATTTACAAAAAGCTGACTTTTTCCCATGTTAAATCAATGGGAAACTTTGCCCGAACTTTGTCTTTGCCCGACCCCTAAATATTAACCGATCTTGCTCAAATTGGGAGATTTTTTTTTTGGGCATTCAAACAAAACTGGGGGGTGAGAGCAGAGAAATTTGAAAAGTGAAAAATAAGGGCCACCCTAGTCTACACCTTTCTCCTATTTGTATTGACAACTTATTGAGTTCAATTCAGAAATTAATGAAAATGTTTGTATTACTATAGAATGAAAAGCAAATAACTTTACAGTGAGAATTAAAAAGATAGAGTTAAACGTAATTGAATAATTTATACGGGAAAGCAGATAACACTTTTCCATTGGAACTCGAAGTCAATTTCAGTACGAACTATATGAAAAATAAAAAAAATTTAAAGGAACTGAGAAAAGAGATATCTTTTTGCCTGGATGGAAGGAACATCTAATAGAATGGGAATAGCACATTTCATTGAACGAAACGTGGATCAACGTAACTACGTTGAAATATTAATTCATGCATCGCGAAGCACACTGAAACAGAGGTGTGGATGGAGAGACTGCTGCCGAGGTGTAGCAAGCTGTTGCATTCGATTCGAAGAGATGCATGTCCCGTTTTACTAAAACAGGGTGCAGTGTCGCGAATAAAGTTGGAAAAGTTCATGGTGTTCATGTCCTTTTGGTTTAATGAATATGTGGTATTAAATTTGATGCAACAGTATTAGTAAATTTATTTTCTATAGGGGAAAGAAAGTTATTTCGTGGGCACGCCAGGAAGTCAAGAAGAAAATATAGATGTCTAAAAAATGATAATGAAAAGAATTAGTACGTTGTTGTTTTTCATTTATATAGTTGAAATACCAGATTGTGCGATTTTAAATTTTATGTACTTGGATGGTATACATATGCTTCATATATAGCATATGTATATAATATAGAAACTCAATACAATTAATAAACAAGATAACGAAATACCGTGTGGAAAAATTTCGTGGCGCTGTACTGTTTCGTTCTAGTCCGCCTTGAGTCGACACTGGCGCGCCACAGGCTGACTGTCCAGTGGCTATACTGGGATGTAACGCTCGGAGCGACTAGTTTCTAGACAGATCGACTATTTTGATAAGAAATAATTTACAATTAAATGATATAATTATTTTTTATGCCATAAAAGTCCAATATATCGATTTTGCAGTTAATTAAAAATATTAAAAGAAGTGTTTTTACAACAAAAAAATGAAGAAATGAGTTTCCGCTAATCTCTTGTACCTACGCCGGATGTCGAACTTCTGATGTCACTTCCTATTATATTGTTGTAGCTTTGTCCCGTCGCCTTAACACCTCGGCAATCCAGAAGTTAATTTTTTTTATTCTTGTCGGATATGAATTTCAATTCATTACATCCTAATATTCATTTCAATAAAACATAAACAATTTTTAAACATTAAAAGTACTTGATGTGTGAATAAATCATTGAAAAAAATAAGTTTGTACGATTTTACTTTCGATTAGGCTACGAAATAATGTTTGTTTATTATTTCAAATAATAATTAAGTTAGGCTTAATTATCATTTACGCAATAAATAAATAATTAAAATAAATTAAATAAATCATTTATAATAATATGTGATTTTCTGGAATATCATCAATATTATGTATATACAGGGTGTCCCAGACTCGAGTGTCCGGACTTATATAGCCGTATAAAAATTTAAAAAATAAATAGAAAATTCCTTTTCCAAAAATCAGTTGAAGTTTTAGTTTTTTAGTTATAAACATTTAAGCTGGACCAATCTGGAGCGCCCTTTAAACAGCCGTGTGTGCGTGAACGAGATTTCAACGCAGTGTTATCGAAGCGAGCGCAGAGGTGGGGTTAGCGACGGGAGAACACTACGTTGGAATCCCATTCACGCAAACACGGCTGTTTAAAGGGCGCTCCTGATTGGTCCAGCTTAAATGTTTTATAACTAAAAAACTAAAACTTCAACTGATATTTGGAAAAAGAATTTTCTATTTATTTTTTAAATTTTTATACGGCTATATAAAACCGGACACTTTAGTCTGGGACACCCTATATATATATATATATATATATATATATATTTATACGGCTATATAAGTCCGGACACTTTAGTCTGGGACACCCTGTATATATATATATATATATAGTTAAAAGTTTGTCATAAGGACAACCGCAGGATTTCGCCGGGAGCGAGTGCTAATCTGAAAAATTGCACCCGCTTCCAGCGAAATCGCGGTAAAATTTCAGCTGTAACCACGTCTCACGACCGTGAGATGGGTGGTTACAGTCTGCGCGAATTCAATACGATGATCCGGCGAAAGTCTCGTGCACCCTGAGAACACGGAGCGACCCAAGGACGACCGCCTTCTGCATTCTCCCTGCAAGTGCCTCAGCATTTTGTTGACACGCAGGGATGCTTTTCAGGCTATTAACAAGTGAAACCTTGGCACCTCCAAGAGCGCCAATGATCAGGACGATTAGCTTAACAGAATATTCCGGGTATAACCGTCGCAACTCCCTCATAAGGTCTTTATACCTTTCTTTCTTTTTTTTCTCCTTCGCTGTGACGTTTTTGTCCGCTGGTGCCGAAAATTCGATAACGAACATGGTTCGTTTCTCGAAGTCAAGAAGAACCATGTCAGGCCTCGAGTGCGCAACAGAAACAATTGTCGAGAATATGAAGTTCCAATATATGCGGCACTTCTCATTTTCGACAATTGACTCTATCTCTCTAGGGGCGTTCAGCGGAGAGGTATTTGGGCTAATGCCGTAAGAGTGACAGAGATGGTAATAAAGCACTCTCAGTGCCGCATTGTGCCTTTGGATGTAGGTTGTTCCCGCATGAGCTGGACAACTAGATAGTATGTGTCCGAGATGCTCGGGGTGTTCATGACACGCCCTCTGTGCCCGACTTCAATCCGGGTGATCTAAGGAAAGCAAACGTCAGCTCATACGACATCGACTGATCTTCCACATTTCTGTGGATGATGCCGTGCATCTTCTTGTCGAGGAGCTCTTCGCGGAAGTTTTTCTCCTGTGCTTTCTTAATCCGGGCCTTCAGGAGTGAGTATTTAAGATGGATAAGATTTGATGCATTTCGCTCACCCCTGATATTGAAGTCAAGGCCGAGTGTTTCAGCAGCCTCTTCTGCTGCTTTGTAAAGAAACGCCCCTCTGCCTACTTCTTCATGTTTTCTGACCATTTTAAGAAGAGGATCTTGTCCATTTGCGACAATATGTGCTTTACCCAGAATAATCCTGTTATGAAGACATTCAAGATTCAGTATTCCACGACCACCTTGACGGCGTGAGATGTAAAGTCGTGGAACAGAAGACTTAAGGTACATGCTTTTGTTCATGTGCATAACCTTTCGGGACCCGATGTCGAGGGATCTGAGCTCGTCCTTCGTCCATGGAACTACTCCAAATGAATAGAGTACTACTTGGACGGCAAGCATGTTCGTTGCAGATACTTTGTTCCTCGCCGACAGTTCGGAAGACCATATCTGTCGGAGGAGACGTTTGTATCTGCATCGGAGAGTATCCTTTATAGATGTTACGTCCTGAATGCGGCTTTGTGGCACGCCCAGGTATGTATAGGTCTCTCCAGCGCAAAGGTGTCGTATAGCGCTTCTGTCAACGAGTTCAGGATCTTCGAGGATGCCGTTAAGTTTTCCTTTCTTCAAATTAATCTTGGCGCATTTCTCTAACCCGAACTCCATTCCAATCTCTTGAGTGTACTCTGTGACAATTTTTAGAGCTAGATGTAGTTTCTCTTGATTTCTAGCATAGAGCTTAAGATCATCCATGTAAAATACATGAGTTACCTTATGCTTTCGATTTCCAGGTTTGCCACAGAGGTACCCTTCGGAATGGCGAAGTGCGAGAGATAGTGGCAATAATGTGAGGCAAAAGAGGAGAGGGCTCATGGTGTCGCCCTGAAATACACCTCTCTGAAAGGTGATACTGTTAGTGATCACACGATATTTTCCAGATAAGATGGTAAATCTGGTTTTCCAAAGCGGCATTAATCTCTCTATGCATCTCACGATGTGTGGATGAACCTTCAAGCTTTCCAACAGACAGATGATAAGTCTATGGGAGGTTGAATCAAAAGCTTTTCGGTAATCTATCCATGCCATCGATAGATATCGTTGATAGGATGCTGCATCTTTACAGACACATCTATCGATGAGCAGGTTCTCCCGACACCCTACTACGCCTTTCTTCGAGCCACGTTGTTCATACATCTCTCGCCACACAGGTTCAATTGTCCGAAGAATCCTATCATTTAGGATGGCTGTGAAGATCTTATACAGTGTGTTCAGACAAGTTATTGGCCTGTAATTCTTAGGGTCAGCTAAGTTGCCCGTCTTAGGCAGGAGCACTGTGCGCCCTTCCACCAACCACTCCGGAATGGGCTCTTCCGACTTTAGATATGAGGTGAATATTCGGGCCAGATGCTGGTGGGTTGAAGGAAACTTCTTCCACCAGAAGGTCTTGATACCATCTGGTCCCGGAGCGGGAAAGTTCTTCATGCCTTTTAATACGTTTTTCACCTCCTCGGTAGTGATAGGTGGGCATTTTTCCTCAGGTGTTATGAGGGCATTGCACAGCTCCTTGAAGCTATTTATGTTCTTTGAGTCTTCTTGAAGTGGATGCTGGACCTCGTAGACTTCTCCCCAAAATGCTTCGACCTCCTCTGGTTTGGGCGGATGGTCGACAGTAATTGGAGGGTCTTGGAAGAGTTTAGATGGATGAGATGAAAATTGTTGATTTTCTCTGACCCACCTCTCTCTCCGCTCTAGACTTCTCCTAGCGTTAGATAGTATTCGTATTCTGTCAACAATATGCTGTCTGATGGTCATTAGCTTTGATTTGTTGATTGTGTGATGACGGATCCGCAGTTCGCGCGCGAACCGTCGAACCTTGGCAGTGAAATTCCTGCCAGATGTTATGTAGTCAATCACACACTGAATGCGGGACGCGTACTGTCTAGCCCAGCCTGTCTTTGTGCTGAGTTGATGCATTCTTCTTTTGGTCTTATGATCAACCGTTGATTTTGTTTTACGGCTTGCATCTGCCAAAGTTCTCGCTGCATTGTACACACCACAACTCATAGTCCAGAGGTCGGATTCTTCGGAAAAATCTCCACGAAAATCATCATCCAATTCAGTCAGATCTTTGGGCTTGGGAGAAACCTGAATGTTGATGTTTCTCCGGGTCCTGAAGCATCGTTCTTCCTCTATTGGATGCCTGTTCGCGGTTGGTCTCAGTGTCGCTTCTCTTTCTCTGTTGCCGGCTTGTTCTGGATGCGGTTGAGTAGGCACTCCGCTTATATAGCCCCTTTTCCTAAGGTTCTCGGCATGGTTTCGCAGACGTTGTTGCGAAAAGTCTGAGAGCTCTGGGTGTTTCTCGCACCACCGAGCATGCAGTCGTGCCATGTAACCTTCTCGTTCAGGGACCATACTGGCATCGTAGTACTCCAGCAGGCCGTCATTGAGTTGATCCGTCCACTTAAGAGTAACAAGATTCCGCCGGTCAATCGCATTGACTCCGTCTTGATTGGCTCCCCCAACTGTAGGGTAGTCGGCATTGTTGTCCGACCGATTGTTGGGAGCCCTGCGCGTTCGATTGTTTTGAACCGCACTTACTACAACTATGTTTGGTGTTGTCATTGTTGTTCCCACGAGCAGCTAGGGAAAGGGTTCGTCCATCCTTGTAGAGCCCCGCATGCAAGGATAAGGCTGTATACTCTGAGAGTCGCCGATTTCCCAGAATCACCGTTAGAGACACCTCACCCAGGTGACATTCAGCTTTCGGCACGGTTCTCACGCCTTCGCTTGGGGGTTATTCCTTCGGGACCATCCCTGGACAATTGTCCGCGACTGCTTATTAATTATTGTAACCATATTCAGCAGAAACCCTTGGTACAGGGACCCTCTATCCGCAACCCGAGGACGCGTTCGGAGGCTTTGTATATATATCTCGCATGTATGGCGAGAGATGTACGAACAACGAGGCTCGAAAAAAGGTGTAGCAGGCTGTCGAGAGAACCTGCTGATTGACAGGTGTGTCTGTAAAGACGCTACAGTCCATCAGCGCGTCCTGTCAATGGCGTGGATTGACTACCGGAAAGCTTTCGATTCAACCTCTCATAGAATTATCATCTGTCTGTTGGCTCATCTAGGAATCATCGTCTGACGACGAACAACGTCACCTTCCAGAGGGGCGTCTTTCAAGGGGATAGTATGAGCCCTTTGCTTTTTTGCATTACACTTCTGCCTCTATCTCTCGCACTACGAAATTCTCCTGGATACCTCTGTGGCGACACTAAACAGCGTGAGTATAAGGTCACTTATGTATTTTATATGGATGACCTGAAGATCTATGCCGCTGGTAAAAGCAAACTTCAAACTGCTATGAATATCGTCAAGAACTACACAGGAGAGATTGGGATGGACTTTGGTTTGGACAAGTATGCCAAAATTCATTTGAAGAAAGGAAAGATTACTGGCGTTCCCAAGGACCCTGAGCTTGTGGATATAAGTGTTATTAGACATCTTAACACTGGAGAGACCTATACATACCTGGGCATGCCTCGAAGCCGCATTCAGGACGTAACATCAGTCAAGAAGTCTCTCCGAAGCAGATACAAGCATCTTCTTCGACAGATTTGGTCTTCCAATCTGTCGGCGTTGAACAAGGTATCTGCGAATAACATGCTCACCGTCCCGGTTCTACTCTACTCGTTTGGGGTGGTTCAATGGACGAAGAACGAGCTTAAGGCCCTTCATGTCACCACACGTAAGATCGTGCATATGCATAAAAGCTTGCATATCAATTCGTCAGTTCCGCGATTATACATTTCACGCCGTCAAGGCGGACGCGAACTTCTGAATCTCCAGTGTCTTCATAACCGAATTGTTCTACGTGCAGCTTACATCGTTGCTAATGGCAGAGATCCGCTCCTAAAAATGGTCAGGACTCACGAGATGATTGGCGAAGGAGCGTTCCTTTACAAAGCCGCGGAGCAAGCGGGCGAGACCCTTGGCCTGAATTTTAACATCAGAAGTGAGGAAAGTGTATTACATTCACCAAGAGCTACTCGACAAGCATATGCACGGAAACTTTTACAGAAATGTAGAAAAGCAGACCTTGTCAAAGGAGCAAACTTTTGCTTTCCTCAAATCATCAGGGCTCAATTCAGGTATAGAGGATTTTATTTTTGCACGCCAGGACGGTGTCATTTCCACCTTAGCATACCGTAACCGCATTTTATGCCAAGAAGTTCCCAATTATAGGTGCAGAGTGTGTCATGCACACGCTGAGTACCTAGAACACGTACTATCTGGGTGTCCAACCCACGCAGGAACGACGTACATCTATAGACATAATGCGACCCTAAGAGTAATTTATTACTAACTTTGTCGCTCTTACCGTGTTGGTCGCGACCCTGCCCTGCCGAACGCTCCAAGGGATATAGAGTCAATTGTCCGAAACGAGAAGTGCCAAACTTTCTGGAACCACGATTTTCGGGCAGCACTCTCAGTTGCTCATTCGAGACCTGACATTGTTCTCCAAGACTTCGAGAAACGAAGTATATTCGTGATCGAATTCTCGGTTCCGTCCAAATACAACATCACTGCAAAGGAGAAAGAAAAGGAGTAGAGTTATCAAGACCTTAAGAGAGAGCTGCAACGATTGTACCCAAAGTATTCGGTGCGAGTAATTTTCCTTGTGATTGGTGCTCTCGGAGGTGCGAAACTATCACGGTTTCGTGACCTTAATAGTCCAAGAGCTGGTGACGTTTTTCGTGAAGTGAGAGTTTAATGTTCTAGTTTTTCGCTTATATGTCTGGGAAATGACCGTTCTTTCGAAACCCGTAAATGCCAGACACCCTGCCTGGGGCGTTTGGACACCTGAGTCAGGTGAAAAAATCGGAAATTTGCAGTGATAGTATAAGAGCCAATTTTCTTCTAGTATCGATTATTGATGCCCCAAGTTTATTATTATTCAATCTTCAGACCGATAGCTTGGGGATAACATACTGCCAGACTCGATAATTATCAATAAAAAAAGTTGGATTTTGCAGTGAGAGTATGAGGTCTGGCGTTTTCAATAACATAAAGAATAGTATTCACAGGTAGCATTCGTAAAACGACAGACCGAAATTCCGGGGAGAACACCTTTAAAATTAAGTTTGAAAATGAATAATTTTCCTCTAAAGTGTGGGTTTGAGCTAGGACCGAGGGACAAGGGAGCAGCAGCGTCAGGGCAAAAGGCTGAATGGAGGGGATAACGGCTACTTCGACTGCCGGCCACTTCCCTCGGTCCCCGCTCTGGCCCACACTTTGGAGGAAAATTATTCATTTTCAACCTTAATTTTCAAGGTATTCTCCCCGGAATTTCGGTCTTTCGTTTTACGAATGCTACCTGTGAATACTATTCTTTATGTTATTGAAAACGCCAGACCTTATACTCTCACTGCAAAATCCAACTTTTTTTATTGATAATTATCGAGTCTGGCAGTATGTTATCCCCAAGCTATCGGGCTGGCGATTGAATAATAATAAACTTGGGGCATCAATAATCGATACTAGAAGAAAATTGGCTCTTATACTATCACTGCAAATTTCCGATTTTTTCACCTGGCTCAGGTGTCCAAACGCCCCAGGCAGGGCGTCTGGCATTCACGGGTTTCGAAAGAAGGGCCATTTCCCAGACATATAAGCGAAAAACTAGGACTTATACTCTCACTTCACGAAAAACGTCACCAGCTCTTGGACTATAAAGCCATACCCGCGTGCCAAAAATATGCCAAGGCACTAGCGACATGGATGCAGAAAGCTGTCATCCTTGGGTCGCTTCGTGTCCTGAAGACACACGAGGATTTCGCCGGCCTGTCGTTGTGATTTCGTCGTGCCCTGTGATCACCTATCTCATGGTAGTGAGACGTAGCCATAGGTGTGATTTACCGCGGTTCTACTGGGGGCTATTGACATTTTTTAAATGGCGGTTGCTCTTAGTGGGACCCTGCGGTGGTTGTTTAACTGATTTTTTAAATTATATATATATAATATTTATAATAATTAAGTTGAATATCAATGGGACATATTTATGTTCTGTACATTCTTATTGGTAATTTCTTTGGCTTCCGGAAATGATTAAAATGTCTAATTTTTTCAATTTATTAATTTTTATTTTTAAATTAAGCAAAAATGAATTAAACATTCGTTGCAATACTTTTTCTATTGCTGAAACAACATAGAACTCTTCATTGAAAAAATTATTGATAGGTAATTGTATACAATATTTAATATATTTTTAGGGTGCAACGTAAAATACTGATTTGAAACAATGAAAATGCGTGGGATCCATTTTTTTTTCTTTTTTTCCTCTATTTGTTACGTCAAAAATTGTTGTTTGATACTTATGAAACTACACAATTTTCTTTTGTAGGTATGGAGAAAGCAAATAAAATCCCAGGAATTCTCATTTTTTCAAATTAGTATTTTATGCAGCAAAATACATAACAAATAAGGCAAGCAGAAAAAATATTTTGACTAAATTTGTAAATCATGTAAAATTTTTCCAGTAAATTCGAATCATTTCCTGGGATGGTCTTGAATCGCTAATGATCCTTATTAGTGCCAAAATCAAGAATAATTATGAATCACATCGTAGGATTGAAACCCGGCCAATTATACTGGAGCATAATTAATCAAATTATCATACTGAGAGGTAATGGAACTTTCATCAAATCGCCCATACAACTCTGAACTTCAGGTGCTGTAAGAAATTTGCCATTCATTTCCATGATATAAGTATAGAAACTCCTGATCTCCAACTACAAAAAGACACCTTTCGACTACAGGGATTCTGAATAGATGAATCGAACAATCCAATTGAAAGGATAGGGAGGAAGGAGCTTGAAAAAAGCGAATTAGTCTCTCATCGATTCTCCTAATTAACCTACAAAACTAGCAACTTTCTTTGAATTGAATATTACAGTGAGGCACACTGGCATAATGGACGCATGAATGAAAGGAAAAATATAGTCTATATTAAAAGCAAATGAAGAAAATCAAGTTTTCTATCTGACGCTCAAAATCGAAATTGTGCAAGAGAGAAAAGAAACAGTCTTAAAAATTAGATTTTGATTTCAAAAGAGAAACAAAAATAATTTCTGAGATATCGTATTTTTTTTGTAGAAAATTAATTTTCCTGCTTGAAATTTAATCTTTTTCGGGGTGAAAGTGCAACTATTTGGTTAAAAATTAATCTTTTTTATTTAATAAATCAACTATTTTGTGTTAAGTGCGTCTAATTGCATGAATTAAACTGCTTTTTATTTAAGATTAACATCTTTTTTGTTTGAAATATTAACTATTACATGTTTCGTTGGGAAGTCATCAGCTCTTTGGGTTGAAAACGAAATTATAGTTTCAACTTTTATACTTTTCAATACTTTTTACACTTTTCTTTGTACTTTATACTTTTAACTTACTATGATTAAGTTAAAAGTTGAAAATGAATTTTTTTCTGTAGAAAATTAATCTTTTGAGTTGAAAATTCATCGTTGTAGGTTCTAACGCAACTATTAATTTAGAAAATTCAATTATTGTGGTAACTTTTTTGCTGAAAATTCAACCATTTGGTTAAAAGTTCATCTTTTTAGAACTAGATAGCTGAAAATGAAATTGTTTTCCGTTGAAGCTTAATCTTTTTTGTTCACAAATTCGACCATTCCCGGTAAAAATATTTGGTCTTGATTTTGTCTTGAATGGGACCATGATGTCTGGTTCCGTCTCACCAGCTAGACATTGGAAATATACAGACTTTGCTTGCATGTATGACTGTTGACTGTGCCAAGACAAGACCAGGTTGATTTGTTTCAAGACAAGAAGTGTAAGTCCTGATAAATATACCGAATTGCTCTTAAAGAAAATTATATTGCCAATTTGTGGCTTTAACATTTGCCAGGGTCAAAAGTAAAGAAGTTTTAGTTTGTAAATTTGGTCATCGCCCGACTCGCATTTTTGTACCTGCTCAGTATACCCCCACCATTCCCCTACGGCCTACGCGAGTTACCCCTAACTTGCTTTTGCCAAGCATATCTGACGTCGGATTAGGATTAGATGCGAACATACCTGGGATCTTGAAATGAGTATCCATTGTACTTATACTCCCTTCGTAATAAATATTCATTCATAGATTGCCTATATATTACTCTAATTTCGAAGGCTTAGAATTTTAATTTATTCAGTTTTGAAGACTTTCAAATTCTTTTAACACGTTTAAATTACTGGAATACTTTTGAATTAATTCTTAACTATGATGAATTGTTTCGAAAAATATTTATTAATACATTTTTATTCATAGTTGTGACTAACTGTAACGGGTCCGAATAAAAGGTTCAATTTTTTATATAAACAATGTCAATTCGCCGTAACGAATTGAAGCACTTTATTAATTACGTATGAAAGTTGTTTGCGTGAAGTTCTAATAGCAATGAAAACTTTCTTTTGGGAGTCAAAAACACTCCCCTAAAGTTTCATAAAAGAAAAAGTTCCTTCTGTCTCCGCATCGTAGATATAGCTAAAAATCACCAAAAACGAAGCACTTCTTCAAATTTAAACAGCAAAAAAATTTTTTTTTAATTTAAATTATTGGTGAAAATAGTTCAAAGCAAGTCTATTCATACCTGTATAGGGATAATTCCATTTAAATATTTTTTACTTTCCCTAATTGACTTTGAAGTTTCAAAAAATCGAAAAAAGTCGACTTTTTCGCTATTTTCTTAGATTTATGGTCAATTTCTCGACTATTTGACCATATAATGTATGATATACGTTGATCAGAATGTATTTGCACTATGTTGAAACAATAATATATAAAGAATGTTGACATTAAAATAATTGTTATTGGCTTTGAATTACAAAAAAATACTTAAAAGTGATATATTGCTCTTTATTTGGCAATAAAATTAATTTTCGGTACATAAATGATCAGGAAAAATAGTTTGAAGCAAGGAAATTTGTCATTACATAGCAAAAAATGATTGAAATATTATATACCCTACCTAAGTGACCTTTAAATTTCAAAATATCGAAAAAATGGACTTTTTCGCTATTTTCTTAGAGTTACGGCAATTTTTTCAACTATTTGACCATGAAGTGTCTGATATACGTTGAGAATAATATATTTTCAATATGTCACGTCAATAATATTTGCAGAAGGTCGATATTAAAATCATTTTTATTGATTGTGGATTATAAGAAAATCTCTAAGAGTGATATATTGATCTTTATTTCACACAAAAATTAATTTTTTGTATCTAAAGCAGGTATAAATGTTTTCAAGTGTACCTAGATTTACACTTGTACACTGAGAAGGTAATTTAAATCATTCTTATCAGGTCAGAATAATTTAGACGTTAAAAAAAACCCAGAATTCAATTTTTTCGCTATTTTCTCGAAGTTATATGACTTATCAACCATGTGTCCATCATACGAGTATGATATATTTCTTAAAGTATATCCTTAATAAAATCAAATGAAAAAATAGTCGGAACATATATTTGCTTGTGATAATGTAATTAAATTATCAAAGTATTACCAATAACCTACTTTTGTGTTGATTTGTTTCACTCGTTTCAATTTATTCCTCCTATTTCAATTTCGAAACAAAATCATTTTTCGTTTCAAAAATGGGCAAGCTTTTCCGACTTTCGAATCTTGAGCGGATGATTCCATCTCTAACGTCAGAGGTAATGATGTAATGACAAATTTCCTTGCTTCAAACTATTTTTCCTGATCATTTATGTACCGAAAATTAATTTTATTGCCAAATATAGAGCAATATATCACTTTTAAGTATTTTTTTGTAATTCAAAGCCAATCAAAATTATTTTAATGTCAACATTCTTTATATATTATTGTTTCAACATATTGCAAATACATTCTGATTAACGTATATCATACATTATATGGTCAAATAGTCGAGAAATTGACCATAAATCTAAGAAAATAGCGAAAAAGTCGACTCTTTTCGATTTTTTGAAACTTCAAAGTCAATTAGGGAGGGTAAAAAATATTTTAATGGAATTATCGCTATACATGTATAAATCTACTTGCCTTGAACTATTTTTATCGATAATTCAAATTTGAAAGAAAAAATTTTTGCTGTTTTAATTTGAAGAAGTGCTTCGTTTTTGGTGACTTTTAGCTATATCTACGATGCGGAGACAGAAGGAATTTTTTTTTTTTTTTATGAAACTTTAGGGGAGTGTTTTTGACTCCCAAAAGAAAGTTTTCATTGCTATTAGAACTTCGCGCAAACAACTTTATTTTTTCGATACGCCCTAATATACATATGTCAAGCGGATGAACGGAACTGTCGTGCAGTGCCTATGCCTCGATTTAGACTGTTTTTAGTCCTCTAAAAATTTCTATTTTCTCCTGATCCTCACGGGCCTAGTTTCTACTACAAAATTTGTATCATTAGTTTCTATTTCGAAATTCGAATTATTGGATTCCGTTACACAATTGGCACGATTAGTTTCCATTACAAAATTCGTATTGTCAATGCCTCGTTGCAACATAGGTATGGCATTTTGGGTGCTAATGTGCTGCGTAGTGGCTCTATTACCAAAACTACAATTATTATAGCAATTTCCGAAACAATGTTTCAATACTTCGATAGTTCCGTGTATACATTTCGTTCTATATAATACACATAGTAATACAAGGGCCATAGATGCGTAACCTACATACTGAAGCGAAGTCATAGCATTTTCGGTCCAAGGTCCAAGGCTATTGCTTTCATCGAGACTGATTCTAGTACTTCGTAATTGATTTATGTCAAGAATACTGGTAAGTTTAACTAACTTATCGTTCAACAAGTGAATTTCTTTATCTCTAAAATCATTGACGTAGTTTATTTTGATGTCATAACTCCTGGTGATATTTTTGCTTGAATTAAAAGGTAGTCTGATATTTTCTGTCATTAATTTACATTTACCTCTATTTATTTATTTACATTTATTTATGGCAACGGCCATACCACGCTGGAAACACCAGTTCCCGTTAGATCACTGAAGTTAAGCAGTGTTGGGTGCGGTTAGTACTTGGATGGGTGACCGTTCGAGAATAATACTACTGCGTTGCTGTTGGCGGTCGTGGGTGTGGTGAGCCACACTTGTAGTTATTTACTACAAGAAACTATCCACCTAGAAACACTACCCGAATCGGGTAGTGTCACGCCTACCCCTAGAGGCTCGCCGAAAGGGAAACGGCTTAATGGTATAAAAAAAAGTCAAGAAAGTTCCAATTAGTTTCTTATTATATATGTCATTTTCGCAAATAAAATCGATAGAGGTTTTCGCTCTTAATATTATAATGTAAATGTTGCTTGTTTTAATAAAGCTTTCTTTACTGAGCACAAAAGGTGAAGTAACGCAATGTTTCTGCATATTTTTAATTAAGTCCGAATCGCAGTTGTCTGTGGCATAAAGTGAAAAGTCGGGTTGCTGTCTTTGACAAATCCTATATTCTTCAATCCATTTACATTTGTCTAATTCGTCTTTGTCAATCGGAGAAAAGCTACCTTGGTTAACTAATAAGAACTCATGTTCAGGGATAATGCTAACATATCCGGTATCTAGCTTTTCAGGTATAGGGATTATTCTCTAAGTGTTTCTTTTAACATCTTAGGCGTTAAAATTTGTGGGTATACAATACCATTTTTTCCAAAATTTATGGCATTTATTGCTGTATCAAGATCTTCATTTAATTTGTCGATCAGAATTCCTACTATTATTAATCTTCTTTGAATGTATAGTGACCGAGTGTTATTGTTTGTTTTTTCTCTAATTTGATTCAGAAATTCACTTTCACGGTCTAAATTTTGATTTGTGTTTTTATAATCTTGAGAAGAAGAATCAAGTAGTAGTTCAATAATTTTTGTTTGATTCTTTATGGTCTGTGCCATAATTTTGTTGTCATTAAATATTTGGTCAAATTGTTTATTTATCAACTGCAGGTCACTATCGTCTAATGTTCCAAATAGTGCTTTTGACGCGTCGCCTACGAAATTAAACAGTCCGCGCTTGTAACGACGTTTTCCTAGAACATTATGCAATAATATTTCTTTTGTTTTTAACCTATTGAAGCGGGAAGTGAATGTTCTAATTTCAAAATCTTCGGGGCAGTGATTGCAGTTAACTCTGATCCATTCTAAGTTTCGCTGTATTGAGTTAACCCTATCGTCCGTGCCTGTGAGGTTGATATTAATCAGGAGGGTCCACTCTTCGTCGAACAAATAAGCTGATCCTATTTCTTCCTTATAAATGTTGCTTTCAATTCTTTGATGTTTACTCGAGTGCTCAGAGCCCCAAGCACCGTCGCCAAAAGAAGAATCAAGGTGCCCATCCTAGAAGTAAGGCATTAACTGGTTAGCGTGGATACGGCTTCTTTTGTCATTTAGTAGAATTACATAATTATTATTGTCTAACTTTTCTGTGATTACAGCTGGCCCTACCCAACTAGGGGAGAGTTTGTTTTGTTTTTGGTGATTTATGCGTTTAACCAAATCTCCTGGTTCGTATATAGGTTGAGGTAAAACAATTTTTGAGTCTTGAAGTCGCTTGTATTTTTCTTTTTGAATCTGCAATCTCTCCCGAGCTTTTCTCAAATAATTTTCGTGTCTGTTTTTCCACATCTCGATCAATTCAGAATACTTTAAGCTTGGTTTTGTGGCCAGAGATGAAGGCAAATTAGCTTCTCTGCCGAAAGTGAGTTCAAACGGAGTGCAGCCAGTACCTTCATGTTTCATAGTGTTGTGAGCAAGTGTTAGGATCTTTAGGTTCTTGTCCCATTCGTTTTGGTTGTCTTCGATGCTCGTTTTCAACACATTTTTTATTGTTGAATGTGACCTTTTAAGTGATCCATTGCTTTGGGGGTGGTAAGCAGTTGTCTTAATGTGCTGTATTCTGAATAAGTTTTCGAAGTCCTGAATTAATTGTGAAACAAAGTATTGTCCTTGGTCTGTTAGTATACTTCTGGGTGATCCGAATATATATATATATATATATATATATATATATAAAGTGACCGAATAATCCTTCTATTATAGATTCGGATTGTGCATTTTTCAAAGGGATCAACATTAGATATTTCGTTAACATATCTTGGATAATCAAGATATATTCATGTCCTTCAGTGGTCTTAGGTAGGGGGCCGAAGATATCCATAGCTATCTTCTCATTTGGTTGAGTAGGAGTGTCTGGGATTATTGCTTCAACTCGTCTCGTAATTCTGACGGTTTTATGCAGTTGACATGCTGGAATTTTTCAACGTAATCAATGACTTCGTTTTCCATGCCTCTCCATTCCCCTTGTGTCCTCGCTCTTTCGATGGTTTTATTTTCGCCATAATGCTGTGCCATAACGGATCCGTGAGATTTTTTGATGATGCCCAATTTTTCCTGCCTAGTTAATTCACTCTGTGGTGCGTAGCAGTAACGGAAATCGCTGTCAGGGTATTTAAAACAAAAGAAGTTGAGCATTTCTTCTATTTGAATTTTTTCTATAGGTGCGATTGTCGGGTCATTGAAATGGAATCGAAAAATACTTAATTGTCTTCTTAACATTTCTTGCGTAACTTCCTCCAGGATGGTAAGCCATTTTTTCTCGTCATATGTTGGAAGTTGAATAGTGTTGATGTCTTTTGTGTCTCTTTTTTGTATTTTGTTTCACAGCTTTCCTCCTGCATTAGGTTTCTGAGTAGCTTTCGGTGTTGTTTTCTTTGTTTTCCATTTAAAGTATTCCTCCACTAATCCTTTATCCCATTCGGGGATGGGTCCAATTTCTGGTAGTGGATTGATTGCTTCTTCTTCCACTGATGGTTCACGCATTCTTCGAGCGGGTAACTTAATTCTATTTTTTTTTCCTCTAGGCGGCGCTGCATCTACGTCTCGTTCCTCATGGTTGTTTGTGGATTCGATTTCGGGTAATGCTTCTTCTGCGGTTTCAATTTCTTCATCTGAATCTTCTTTATTTTCTCCTGATGATTTTTCTGAGGAATCCGATTCCTTTCTTATTTTCCTTTCCTTTCACATACTCGACTATATATTTATACTCTTCGAGCCTCCAATCGCCATCTCAGGAGTTTTGAGGAAGGGTCATTGACATTGTGGAGCCATTTCAATGCTTTATGGTCGGTCTGAATGATAAATTTCCTTCCTAAAGGTGGAGTTCGAATGCTGCGGCTGAACCCAAGCAGGCCGCACGGCGGGATACCTGCAAATCCGGCCTTGTGGTCAAAGCCGCATGTTCGATTTCGAATGCGACGACTGCACCCACTATATCAGTGTAGTCAGGGCCGGCGCGTAATAGGGTGCAATGTGTGCGGGGCACACGGGCGGCCAAGTTTAGCACTTGATGGGGGGCGGCAAACTGCACTGAATATAAGGGGCACCAACAAGGGTTTGGTCGTTAACAGGCGACTAATCTCTTAACGCAATAAAGTTTCTAGTGAGCCTTTTCTCGTGCCTTTGTCTTCTGCGATTTTCCCTGAATTTTCGTCTGAAGCCCATTTGGAACCCATTTCTTTCCAGTAATAAAGTATTTCTAGGTTCAGGGATATTTGAATGTAGACTTTATGATCGCCATTACATATATACTAATCCTTGAGACCTTTCAAAAATGTATCGATAATCTTCTCGAAAGAAGCATTTCTTGGACAAATAATTGCTGTAAATTTACGAAATCGAAAGTAAAACTAGGTGGAATAACTTTTCTTCTAATTGTTCTACTCAAAAAATGTTTGAATACCGAAATATGTATAATTGTACATGCACTCTTCAACACGATCTGAAAAATGTTTGATTAAATCAATCAAAGTTTTGTTGAATCAAATAAATGCATTGCTATCCATGTAACTAAAATTTGGGGACATTTTTTCGCCGCCCTTGGTATATTCGGTGTCCTGCAACGGAACCGTGATAACAATAATTTTGACTTTTTACTCAAACATGTTCCAAAAACCATGCTTTTTAATTAAATTACATGAAAGTTACGCTTTTTATATTTCTCCATGCACCATATATACCGTATACGAAATTTTTTGAGAAATTTGAAAAAAATGATGAATGAAAATGGTTTTGTTCCATTTATATTATTATTCTAGGAGACATTTTTTCGCCGCCCTTGCTATATTTGGTGTTCTGGAACAGAACCGTGATAATACAAATTTTGAATTTGTACTCAAACCTGTTTCGAAGACAATGCGTTTAAATTAAATTGCATAAAAGTTACGTTTTTAAAATTTCTCCTTACAAAATTCTTTCCGGGACAAGCCCACTATCCGTTACAGAACTGGTTTATTTTAAACTGTTTTTTTATCTGAAAACATTTTAGAAACAATGTATGTTAAAAATCGAATTCGAATATTCGATTTTTCAAAAATAATTCATCATTTCTATGTAGCTGTATTATGATCGCTTCAGTCTTGACCTGAGATGTCGCTTCGTAGGTACCTTAGAAGTTTAACGTAATTGTTCATAAATGTAGGTAAGAACTATAATATTCTCTACTCAAGCAACATCAGCCCAAGAGCTACGAACGTAGGTCAGTTGAAATTATTTGTTGTTATGTTAAGTTCTGTGTAATGTTTGTTGTCGAAGGAAAGCAGTAAGAGGAGGCAGATATGAAATAACGTGCATCTAAACCAAGATTAAGGTTGTCTTAAAATTTATTTATCTATTTTAGTTTCTTAATTATTTGAGAAAGTATCTTTCAGTGACACGATCATGGACATGAAACCTCATTTTTTATTAATTTTAGTTTAACAGAAAGGGACGTGAAGGTCTTGCAGGAATGACTCTGTAAGACTTTTACGACACCACGTTGATAAAGTTCATGATAGTTTAATTAAAATCTCAGAGGAAAACAGTGACATATCAGCGAGACACAAAGCTCTATGCTTAGCAACAAAAATCAAGAGCTTTAAGTTCATATGTTCCATTGTAATATGAAATAAAGTTCTATTACAGATCAATGTGGCCAGTAAACGTTTGCAAGATCCTCACATGAATCTACCGGAATTTATTAAAATTCTTGAAGTTTTGAGTAAGTTTTTCACTGAAAAAAGAACTGACAAAGCTTTCAAAGAATACACAGGCCAACACATTTTCACACCCACAGACCGGACCTAGTGTACCCGAAGGAATTTGATGCGCTGAATCCGAATCTGAACTCGGAAATGCTCCATCACCCTAAGTTTCCGAGATATCCTAACCTAAAAGTGCAAAAAACACGATTTTTTGCTATCTTTGAGCTTCGCTCACACTGAGAATTTTTATTATATTGCAAATCTGGGCACGGCATCAGAAAGCTACTATCTTCTACTTTGAAAACCACTACCCAATTTTTTCAAACGAATTTTTACAAGCCGATATATCGTTCTTTGAATTTTAGAATCTTCAAGTTTCAGATGATACTGAAATACATGAGAAAAAATATCTGCGAGGTTTAACAATAAACTATCACTTGATCTTTTACGTGTAAAGTTTATTTTATAATGTGATACATCCAGATGGCACTTTACACGTGTAGCATTCAAAAATTCAAAATGGCGAATATAGTTTATTATAGTTTATTATTTTAGTTTTCTATTTTTTTTCATATTTTTTTTATATTTTATTTATTATAATTAGTTATATTAGAAATGGTGTTAAAGCGATGTTGTTTGTCTGAGTAAAATAAGTTTATATAAATAATACATGTAGATGGTAAAAAGAAACTGACATACTTCAGACCAAAAGTAGATTTTGATGTTATAAATCCTTTATTTCTGCCAATGTTTCGAAAACTTTGTCGTTTTCCTCTTCAGGACGTTAAATTTCAAAATTCGTCAAATATTCGTCAATTATTAATAAAAATCATCTTCCTCCTCACATCTATTTAAGCAGCTTCATTTTTGGTGAGATATTTTGTTTAAATTTTGAAAAATTTAAATTTGTTTACAAAAAATTAATAAATTAATACTGTTAAAAAACATTTTAATTCTAAAATTGACTTAGTTAAAGAGTCAAAAACTCCCCAACTGTTTTGCTCCATTTTTGCAAGGAGATGTGAGATGTGAGGAGGAAGATGATTTTTATTATTAATTGACGAATATTTGACGAATTTTGAAATTTAATGTCCTGAAGAGGAAAACGACAAAGTTTTCGAAACGTTGGCAGAAATAAAGGATTTATAACATCAAAATCTACTTTTGGTCTGAAGTATGTCAGTTTCTTTTTACCATCTACATGTATTATTTATATAAACTTATTATAATTATAAACAGCAAGCTATCAAGTACCGCATAACATAATATAAAACATGGATCGAACTTACATTTAATGTGTGCTGATTCTAAAAAATCTGAAGGATAACTTTGTCAGAAAATAACCTCAAATACTAATGCAAAACGATATGTCGCAATATATTTGTACAATTGCGATAATCAGACCTAATATGCTATGCTGATAACATACTATCCATGACAGGTTAATCCCAAATGCTACAGAAAGTTTATAAATCAAGAAAACAATAAACTGCAAACCTCGAAGCCCAGGAAGGTTAACCCGCAATCCAGGCACGGACTGGCCGTCTGGAATTTGGGAGATTTCCCGGTGAGCCGCGAGCCTGGAGGGCCGCCGAGGGCATACCTAGGGCCGCACTTAGTACAGGACCCACCAGGACCATGGCCTCAGGGCCCTTACCGGAGTGCGGAAACAATTGAAAATTTTCTATGCACACGGCTCCTACCTCGATGACCTTTTTTTTTTTTTAGAAGCCACTCCGGAAAAGGGCCGCTTAGGTACAAAATTCCAGGGCCGCTTTGATGTCCCAGTCCGTCCCTGCCGAAATCGCAATAACCTGCAAGCCGTAATCCCCAGGAAGATTAACCTAAGAATACAACGCAACAGCATTTCTAGCGGCTATTCTCTCTCCGACCGTCCTTTTCAGAATAGAGTTGGCGAGAAATATTTTCAGGTGTTTGTCTCCAGCGGCTATTCTTTCTCTGACAGTCCTTTTCAGAATAGTTGGAGAGTCTTTTTACCAGGTGTTTGTCTCCAGCGGCTGTTCTCCTTCCGAAAGTCCTTTTCAGATTAGAGTTGGCCAGAAATATTTTCAGGTGTTTGTCTCCAGCGGCTATTCTCACTCCGACAGTCCTTTTCAGAATAGAGTTGGCGAGAAATATTTTCAGGTGTTTGTCTCCAGCGGCTATTCTTTCTCCGACAGTCCTTTTCAGAATAGTTGGCGAGTGATTTTACCAGGTGTTTGTCTCCAGCGGCTATTCTCTCTCCGACAGTCCTTTTCAGAATAGTTGGCGAGTCTTTTTACCAGGTGTTTGTCTCCAGCGGCTATTCTCTCTCCGACAGTCCTTTTCAGAATAGTTGGCGAGAGTTTTTACCAGGTGTTTGTCTTCAGCGGCTATTCTCTCTCCGACAGTCCTTTTCAGAATAGTTGGCGAGTCTTTTTACCAGGTTTTTGTCTCCGGCGTCTATTTTCTCTCCGGCAGTCCTTTTCAGAATAGTTGGCGAGTCTTTTTACCAGGTGTTTGTCTCCAGCTTTTATTCTCTCTCCGACAGTCCTTTTCAGAATAGTTGGCGAGTCTTTTTACCAGGTGTTTGTCTCCAGCGGCTAATCTCTCTCCGACAGTCCTTTTCAGAATAGAGTTGGCGAGAAATATTTTCAGGTGTTTGTCTCCAGCGGCTATTCTTTCTCCGACAGTCCTTCTCAGAATAGTTGGCGAGTCTTTTTACCAGGTGTTTGTCTCCAGCGGCTATTCTCTCTCCGACAGTCCTTTTCAGAATAGAGTTGGCGAGAACTATTTTTAGGTGTTTGTCTCCAGCGGCTATTCTCTCTCCGACAGTCCTTTTCAGAATAGTTGGCGAGTCCTTTTACCAGGTGTTTGTGTCCAGCGGCTGTTCTCTCTCCGGCAGTCCTTTTCAGAATAGAGTTGGCGAGAAATATTTTCAGGTGTTTTTTATCCTTGAGATTTTTTAGAATCAGCACACATTAAATGTGAGTTCGATCCATGTTTTATATTATGTTATGCGGTACTTGATAGCTTGCCTCTTATAATTATAATAAATAAACCATAAACAAAATAAACTATAAAAAAAGATAAAAAAAATAAAAAAAATAATAAACTATAATAAACTATATCCGCCATTTTGAATTTTTGAATGCTACACGTGTAAAGTGCCGTCTGGACGTATCACATTATAAAATAGACTTCACACGTAAAAGATCAAATGATAGTTTATTGTTAAACCTCGCAGATATTTTTTCTCATGTATTTCGGTATCATCTGAAACTTGAAGTTTCTAAAATTCAAAGAACGATATATCTGCTTGTAAAAATCCGCTTAAAAAAGTGGATAGTGGTTTTTGAAGTAGAAGATAGTAGCTTTCTGACGCCGTGCTCAGATTTGCAATATAATAAAAATTCTCAATGTGAGCGAAGCTCAAATATAGCAAAAAGCCGTGTTTTTTGCACTTTTAGGTTAGGATATCTCGGAAACCTAGGGCGTTGGAGCAATTCTGAGTTCAGATTCGGATTCAGCGCGTCAAATTCCTTTGGGTACACTAGGTCCGGTCTAGGGGTGTGGTATTTCATCGAATTTTGTAGGCCTGTGATATCTAACTGAAGCTACACATTCAGCAACCCCGAGTCGAAATTTAGGCCCTACTTTGAACCTATAAATCCTACCTTAGTAGGCGCTGAAGCAGTAAAGTAGGTTAAAAATAAGCTGCGATTTCAATTCAATTTAGACCCTACTTTGAAGCTAAAAATGTCCGAAATCGGCTGTTTTTCCACATGTAGCGTCAAAGTAGGGTCTAAATTAGAACCTACATTGGTGCTTCAGGCCCTACCCTACATTGGCGCTCCAGATCTTACCTTAGTGCTCCAGCCCCTACGCTGGCAATAATAATAATAATAATAATAATGGCGGAATTTCGGTAATGGTTATAAATTTTTATTTCGAGTTCCCTTCTCTGCAGAAATACATTTACTATCAACTGTACCTCAGGAACTTAATATTGAGACGAACCTCATGAAGTATACAATTCTTTGTTTGTAGTGTTTTTTATCATATAATTTGAAAACTTATTTGCGAAATATCGTTGACATTCACTTCAGTTTAGTGGAAAGATTCCTTAAGAGAATGAAACCGATTTGGGTTTAAATTACAGACTAGTCCGACAATTTTTTATTTAATTTTTTTGTCCGTAACCTCCAAATTTGGTTGTCTTTCGCAAGTCGAAAATCCTATTTATATTCTTTTCTGACTTCTTGGGACGATAGCATTCGATAACTTAAGGCTCAAATGTAAACTTTAGTTTCGGTTTGATAAGAAAATAAACATTTTCAGAAAGAATCCTTTCTGTTTTGCTTACAGATATTTTATTACTGCTAATATCGAGAAACTGACTGATTCACATAGTCGCAAACCGATTCAGTTTTAAAAATCTTAATCTGCAAATGACAGATACGCAATTCACGGAGTCACCTTTTCAATGGGTTCTTGTTTCCTGGGTGTAGCTTCTCAATATTCAAAGTAGGGCCTGTAGGTTCAAACGGAGTCAAAGGAGGCTCTAATGTTTCATTTTCTAGGAGTAAAAACTTCAAAGTAGGGGCTATAGGTTTAAATAGCGTCAAAGCAGGTTCTAATGAGGAGCTGCAGGTTCAAATTATGGTCTAAATTTTGACTCTGGACAGCTTTAAAGGTAAATATCAAGTTCAAAAACCTGTTGGGTACGCGACAAAGAGTAGATTATCCCGAGAAAAGTTTCAAAGTTGATTTTTACTTCAGAATATTGGACGTAATAATCATGTCTTTGCAAGAGCGGTTTGAGTTTGATAAGCAATTCGACAATATTTTCGGTTTTGTATTTAACAGCACTACCCTTCTAAAGATGAATAAGTTAGAGGTTCTTGAAAAGTTCAAAAATTTTCAAGAAAATCTCACCAAAGAAGGAGAAAATCGCTCAGATATAGTAGGCGTGGATTTTTATGATGAACTTTTTGCGTTAAGAACTTACCTCAAGCCAAACATGGGTGCAAATGAAATTTTGTCGTTCATGCTAGAAGAAAACTTGCATCTCGTGTTTCCAAATACGTTCATAACATATACCGAATTCTAAACACTTTGCCTGTATCTCTCGCAAGCGCAGAGCGATCCTTTTCAAAATTGAAAATAATAAAAAACTACTTTCGAACAGCAATGGCGGAAAAGAGACTGATAAACTTGACTTATTTATTTATTGGATTTATTGGAATTAATTGGATGTGTCTGAACTGGTTGAAGAATTTGCCCAGATTAAAGCAAGACGAGCAGTAGATAACAGCAGTAGATAACCATTAATTCAAAATACTAATTCAAGTCAAATAATTATTTGATATAATTAATAGTTCAGGCGCGATACGTATTAATATATTATAATTAGAATTGATTATTTTACTAATAGTTAGGCTTATAATTAATGATTATCTACTGTAGGATCATTATCTATTGTAGGATGGTCTCCCCTAAATGATGTAAATAATGTGTATAATAATAATGTAAATGATATTTATAATGTAAATAATATCAATAGTGTAAGTAATATTAATAATGTTTAAATAAAAATAAAGCATATTTATGTAGAAAATGTATTTTTTTTTCTTCCTCAAAGAAAAGGGGAAGGGTGGGGTAATGGTGGGGGAGGGGCGGCGGAAAAAAGTTTGCACACGGGCGGCCAAATGTATAGCTCCGGCTCTGAGTGTAGTTTTATCATCTGCGGCAGTAGGTTGTTGTACGCCATGGCAGAAAGACTACAATTATTATTAAATTTCCTTGACGAGGTGGAAGATCTATTATTACTTTTATTAAGAGATGCAGTTCGGAATGAATCTTGTAGTAAAGTTATAATAAATTTATATCAAATTTATAATAATTATAACATGTATAATGCTATGTATTATATTTATAATTGTCCAGATAATCAAATTTTAACATAAATGCTTCATTTCATTTATTTAGTTATTCATTGATTACGTAAATGATAATTGAGCCTAGTGTATTAAATATTTAAATTAATAAACAATAATTATTTCGTAGCCTGATCGCAAATATTATCATACGAACTTTATTATTTTCAATTATATTTATTCACACACCACTGTTCGTTGAAAATTCATATTTTATGGTTAACAAAGTAAACTGTTTTGTAGAAAATTCACTATTTTGTGAAATATTTCATCTTCTTTTGCTAAAAATAAAACTGGTTAAAAAATATTCTTTTTTTCGTCGATAATACAACTATTAGATTGGAAAATCGTCTATTTGGATCAATTTTGTATCAATTTATTAGTGCAATTTTTAATGAAAGAACACGAATTCCCAATGAAATACATTAACTTTTAACCATACAGTTTATTATTCTACCAAAAATGAATTTTCAAACAACAATTTAATCTTTAATATTCCGACCAAGAAATACCAATTTTCAACCAAATACTTGAATCCTCAATTTGCAGTTGGATTTTTCTCTAAAAAATTTACTGTCTACCAAAAGAATTATTTTTCGACAAAATACGTAAATTTTCAATAAAAAGTTGAATTTTTGATTGAGAAGATTTATTTTCAACCAAAAAGATTAATTTTTCATTAAAAATATAATAGTTGATATTTCAATAAAAAAAAAGACGAATATGCAACAAAACATTTGAATCTTCAATTGAAACATATTAGTTTTCAGCCAAACAGTTGTATTTTTAACCAAAAAGATTAAATTTATACGAAAAGAAAGGAATTTTCGACCAAATAGTTGAATTTTGAACCAAGAGGATTAATTTCCAACAAAATACATGAATTTTTAACTGAAGAATATTTATTTCCTATCAAAAATAAAACAGTTGAGTTCTTAAATGAACAAAATAATTTTCAACCACAAAAACGGCCCCACCTTATCTTTGACATTAAGGTCCTTGTAAAATTTGTTTTTTGCATCATATATGCAGGGATGCTGCCGCACTAATTCTACTAACTTCGAAACGTCCATAATTTTGATTACAAAATAAAATTTTCCACGAAACTGTTGTTCGATAAACTAGACAACCGTCGCGGCTGTGCGTCTAGACTGCTACTAGAAGCAGTCGTGACGACCTGTGGCCGCAGCATTGGAAAGGGTGCCATAAGATTTAATGAAAAGCAGTACATTGAGTGACGCATACAGTTCCTGACGTTCCGCTAGCTTAGGTTCAGCCGCAGCATTCGAACTCCACCTTAATAAATATTGTCGCAGTCTTTTTGTAGCCCATACTATAGCTAATAACTCCTTTCCGGATGTCGTATAATTTTGCTCAGTTTTATTCAGTGTTCTGGATATAAAACAGCAAGGGTGACCTTTTTGGCTGAGCACTGCCCCAATGCCAACATTTCATGCATCCGTTGTCAAGGTAAAAGTGTCGTTGAAGTTAGGGTATTGAAGCACGGGTGCTGAACATAATGACTCTTTAAGAATGTCAAAGACTTTCTGACAATTTGATGTCCAATCAAAAATAATGTTCTTCTGAATTAAGTTTGTAAGTGGTTTGGTAAGAGGAGAGAAATTTTTTATAAATTTCCTGTAGTATCCTGCAAGACCTAAGAAGGATTGTACTTCTTTAACGTTACTAGGTTTTCTGAAATTTTGAACGGCTTCGATTTTCGCGGGATTAGGTTTTACACCGTCTTTAGTAATAAGGTGTCCTAAGTACTCAAGTTCTAGTCTCAAATACTCACACTTTTCTGGTTCTAGCTTTAATCCTAATTCTTTAATTCTTTGAAAAATGTCAATAAGGTTTTTATTATGTTCTTCTATGGTGTCTCTAAAGACGACTATATCGTCCATATAGACGAAGCATTGTTTCCCTACGAGTCCTCGAAATGCACTGTCCATCATGCGTTGAAATGTGGCCGGTGTATTTTTCAGTCCAAATGGCATTCTGCTGAATTCAAAGTGACCTTGGGCTGTCGAGAAGGCTGTATATTTTTTGGATTCTTCAGCCATCGGTATTTGGTGAAAACCTGAGCTTAGGTCGAAGGCTGAGTACAAATTTAGATTTTCCTAGGTGATCCAGGATGTCATCGATGACGGGTAATGGATATGCATCCTGATCAGTATCTTCATTTATCTTGCGATAATCGACTACCATTCTTAATTTATCTTTTTTCTTAGGGACCACCCAAATTGGAGAGTTAAAAGGTGAATTTGAGTTTCTTATTATCTGTTGTTCGGGAAGATTCTGTACGTGCTCTTTGACAAAATTTCTATGAGCTTCAGGATGTTTGTAGGATCTGATGTTAACGGTTTTTCCTGATTTTAACGTTATCGCGTATTCAGTGAGGGTTGTGCATGGTAAGGGGTCTCCTTCTAATGTAAACACGGTGTTGTATTTGGTAACAATTTTCCAAATAGATTCTCGGATGGAGTCTTCAACGTGATCTAGGCGTGTATTTTCTTTTAATTTTCTAATTCTCTCGGGGTTAAAGGGTACTCTTCCATTTTTAGACTGAATTACGTCGCGCGATTTAATGTTAGTGACAATGTCAAAAGATATTTTCTCTGGTAGCCTTACCGGTTCATTTTTATGATTAAAATAAGGTAGTTTGATTTGATTATTTTTGCATCTGTATAGTCCATCCGGGATATTTTCTTGGTTCTCTATCCACACATCTTTATCTGTTTCTTCTGTCGGGATATAGCAGATTCTCATAACGTTCCTTTCAATAAAATATCTGTCGTCGTGTAACAACATCTTTTTACCATCTAAATATATTCATTTATCTATTGAATAGTTCTTGTTATATTTTTTAAAAAAGGCAGTCCAATTATTCCTTCTTCAGGTAGAGGGAAGTTGTCAGGAACAATGCGGAATAAATGTCTTTTCCCTAAATATTCAATGTGTGTTGCTAGGTGGCTTTGATGTTTATCATTGCCCATGCTGAAATTTTTTTTCATTCTAAATGATTTGCATTCGATTGGGACATAGTCTTCCTTTATAAGATTGATGGATGAGCCGGAGTCTACTAATAGCCTATATTCTCGTCCGTGTCGCTTTCCGGCGACTGCTTGTAATCGTCCACGAATGTTAGAGACTCTGCTTGTTGTAAATTTGTTTCCATTTGTTGCATTTCCTCCATCGGGAATTCCTGATTGCTTAAAAATTCCTCGTATTGCTCGCTGGTGCAGAATACTTGAGGTGGCCTTGTTGCCAACATACACTGCCGAAAATGTTGGGTTTCCGTATAGCATTGATTTGCTAAGTGCCCTAGGATGCCACATTTATAGCATTTCATTTTCGTTCTCTCACTCAAAGGGACATTTTGATTAGGAACGTGGGGTGTTGTATTGGCTTGAGCTCTAGGTTGGGGTGTTGGATTAAATTGTTGTTTTGGTTGGTAATTTAATTTTGGTAAGGGTTGGGACGCTTTATACATTCGGGTTTTGTTTTTTCTTTTAACCAAACTTCAGCTTCTAGGGCTTCCTGCAAAGCTTCAGTTATTGTTTTAGGCTTCATGGGCCGGACTTGGCTAGAAATTTCATCCCTCAGATTCATCACATATTTTTTAACGGCTAATTTTTCCTCCATCTCGAGTGCTATTTCCCGCTTGGTGCTTGAGCTGTATTCGTCCTGAAGGGCGTAGGTTAGCTCGTTGTAGGTACCTCGGAATTTTTGACTGTATGTCTGTACGCTCTCAGGGCCTTGCTTGACATTTTCTAATTTAGCCCTGCATAATTCAACAGAGGTGGTTATTCCTAAATTAGAATGTAGTGCATTGTATAAATCCTCGTAATTATCGATGAAGATATGTCTGATCGATCGTTTAGCGTTGCCAGTAATTTTTTCTGTCAATATATAGTCGAGTAATAAATGGGAATTACTGCAACGCAGTCTTGCTCGCTCTACGCTCTTCATAAAATCATGAATCCCCACGTCGTCGCTACCGTTGAGAGTCTCAGCAGTTTCTCTTCGTCGAACGATACATCGCCTCGTCCGTTCTCATGGTGTCGCGTGGAGCTCGCTGTCTCGTCATCCGTTGCTAATGCATTTGTCGCTCGAGCTAACGCTGTTATCTCATTTCTTCGCATACTGTTTTCTTGATTAAGAATTCGTAGATTATTTTTAATCATCTCTTGTCCTGTTTTCAACTGATTTAATTTTTGCAGGATTTGTTGCAATGGATCTATTTCCTGATTGCTGAGGTTTTCAATGGAATTTCGTAGAGATGGATTTAGGCAATTGATTGGTGAAGCCATAGCAGTTAGGAAAGGATTATTGATAAAAAAAATGAGCTCGTCTGAGTCAGTTTCGTCAGTTTCGTCAGTTGTTGACGCGATTTCCTGCTGTTTTTCTCTATACTTGAGAAACGCCAGTTTAAAAAATGATCTTTTTCGTAGATTTAGACCCTCACTTGCGCAATCGAGCTAATATAACTATCTCAACAATGCTCAAACACAATTGCCATGATAATTAGTCATCAAGAACGACGGTTAGTGAGACTTATTCTGTGAGACTAATTGATGTAGATGTCGCTCTGCAAGATGATGTCCGTAGATGTAGCTCTGCAAGATGATGTCCGTAGATTTAGCTCTGCATGATGATGTCCGTGGATGATCACTGGTTCGCACAAGTGGCTTCTTTTTCTGAGGTTTACCGCCGGATTGCGTACTCTAGGCTTTTACCGGCTCGATCGACGTTCCCAAATTTTTAATTGCAGGTTTTCTTGGTGCTTCTGGTTTACGTAGAATAGTGTTGACTTAGTGTTAGTTTAACTGCTAATTTTACCAAAAGATCTTACTAAACGTTTATCGAATTGATATCCGTAGATACAATCCGGAGTTCGTATTTTCACTTTTTTCGGATTCCCGGTTCGTCCAAGATAGGGCAGTTTGATTTTTTTAACTTCTGTAGAAACTTGATCGTTTGCCGCTATCCTGGCAGGATCGCCAGAAAATGTAACGGGTCCGAATAAAAGGTTCAATTTTTTATATAAACAATGTCTATTCGCCGTAACGAATTGATGCACTTTATTAATTACGTATGATATGGTGATATACATATGTCAAGCAGATGAACGGAACTGTCGTGCAGTGCCTATGCACTGCCTCCCATAACCCTGGTTACCCTGGATAGTGGAGGGGATAACTCCTTTGTTACAGCCTCTGTTACATAACTTATACTTTCAACTTAATCGCAAGCTATTTGAATGGAAGGCATAAATTCGTTGTACTTGAACTTCCAAAATATTTTGAAATTGTTCATCTTATTTGTTTGTGAAAATATAAATTGTTGTATTTCACCAAATGTTATCAAACTTCAAAATCAGCCATAGAATACGAATGAGAAATTTATTTTAATATTCCACCGCTATAAGTCTATTTCAAAGGGTTTCAAATAAACCCCATAAGTTAAAAGTTGGGTATCGCAAGTTTCTGGCGCTAAATATTAGTTTTTTGAGGTTTCTTTTAGTAAACATTGTTTCTAGTGCATGAAATATTATTCTATAGTGATAACTAGATTTTCAAATATATTGTTAAAACAATTTATTATATTTTATAGCCATTTTATCTGAGAATAAAGTTAGAAATTCACAGTGTTATCTGATTTTTTCAACTTTTCAGTTAGACCGAGGCAATAATCAACTGAATTTAATAGACAAAATTGTTGGAACTATTTATTATTTATAATAATATTCTTTTAGAATAATGCTAAAAAGTTGCATTTTTTTATAATATTTTCCACTTTTAAATAAAAATAATTCTAGTGAGGTAATAATTAATTCAATTCAACAAACATAATTATTTAAAGAATTCATTATTTTTATTAAACGTTCTCGTTGAATGATGCTAGACATTTGCAGGCTTTTATGGAATTTCCAGCTTTTCTTTGACTTTTGAGTTTTCGGTAACTACTTCGTGAAAAAAATTCACATTCATATATTTTATTCCATATAGAAAATTTGAGGAATATTTCAAATACCTGTTTTATTTCAGAAAAACATATTCACAAAAAGAAAGATTGTTTGAAAAATTATTTTCTCTGTTGTTTATTTATTATTTCTTCGTAACTAAAAAGCCAAAGCAAAGTTGAAAATTTCAGAAAAAAACGCCTTTTTCTAGCAATTATCTAAGGGAAGATAGTTATAAGCAATAATACATTTTTCGAACAATCGTGTTTGTTAACTGGTCTTTACATTGTTATTAAAGTAAAAACAAACAACTAGATTTTATGAAAGGTTCTAATTAACCGATTTAGCTTTTCAAAGTCTTAAATTATTTGTAATAAGACGTACATTCACATTACCATGAATCTTAAGAAATTTTTCGATTCTTTTTAATCATTCCAATATTCTTGGAAAACTTATAAACTTTGTTCAAAATCTTCAAAAAATAACATTTTTTAAAATTATTTCAAATTTTTAATTATTTTGAATCTTTTCAAATCTTTTAAACCTTTTAAATATCTTTCAAAATGATTCAAATTTTTCCTAAATAGATAAGTGGAATTATCAACAAAACAGTTAATTTTCAACCAAGAAAGATGACTTTCCTATCGTAAAAGATGAATTTTCTACCAAAAGACGAATTTTTAGCAAGTTCAATTAAACAAAGCAAAACGATTTTTAAAAAAAGTGGAATCCTCAAAAAGATGAATTTTCAATACAAAAAGATGAATTTTCAATACAAAAAGATGAATTTTGAACAAAATACTTGAATTTTCAGCTATAAATGGAATCGTTACATTTTCTGTTAAAAAAATCATTTTCAACATATAAAAATTAATTTTCAAGTAGTCGTATTTAACCAAAAAAGACAAATGTTAAAAAAAACGATTTTGAGAAAAAAGTTAACTTTTCAACCAAAAAGGTGAATCTCACATAAAAACAGAATTTTTAACAAAGTATTTCAACTTTCAACCAAAAAAAGGTAAATTTTCAAAAAAACTATTAATTTTCCACCAAGAAATTTAATTTTCTACAAAAAAGATGAATTTTCAACAAAATACATCATTTCTAAAACAAAATAGTCGAATACTCAAGAAAAAAAAGAGTGCCTGGTGGGAGATAAGTTTTTCAACCAAAAAACTTGAATTTTTACAACAACAAATTTTCAGCTTGACTTTTCAACAAAAAAATATATACATAAGTACATTATAAATAAGTACATTTTCTATCAAGATACTACAATTTTCAACCTAAGAAGACGATTTTCCAACAAAACAGATGAATTTTTAATCAAACAGTTGCCATTTCATCTAAGAAAGATGGAATTTCTAATAAAATAGATAAATTTTTTAATTAAACCAATTTTTCAAAAAAAATTTCAGTTCGACTATTTAACAACTAAATATGAGTTTCAAATAAATTTTATTCAAGATTTATTATAATAATTTTTTTTGTATTTAATTTTATTTTACGCGTCTCTGTAAAAATCTTCAAATTTTAGGGTAATAAACTCCATCCGAATTTATTTCTAAACTGGAACCAAAAGGGACAACAGCTTAATTTTACTGTCGGGAATCCCCATAATAAAGTTTACGATTCTATTTACAATGTCCAGTTTAAATATCTTAGGTACGCTGGCCTTCTAAGATATAATCCCAGGCGAGAGAAGCAAGCGAGGGGTATCTCGCGTAGCCCAATGGTGGGGGTATACTTAGCAAGTACGAAAATGCGAGTCGGGAATCGGCCGTAAATTTTATTGTCCATTATACTCCGACCTCTATAAACTATGGGACCCACCGGCAGGGCCTGCCATTTCCAGGAATCAGGTAGCTAGGTGAGGACTAAACAGTTGGGGCAGTCATCATTTCCTCCACAGATACCTGTGTACCCTTCCCCTTCCATTGTGCAGCGACACTACCCCTCACTGGATTCGAAATTGCTCCACGCTCTCGATGCTAGGTCCCCTGCGGAGATAATCCTTTTGTCTTTCCACTTATATCTATTCCTATTTCAAAAATAAAAGTATGTCCAAGAAAATCATTCGAAAACGCAAAAGTAGATTAAGTCTAATCTAATCTAGTATAAATACGTTTAATATATCAACTTTTTAAATGGAAAAATTTGAGATGAATGTAATGCCAAATATATATGGATTCTACCGTTTCAACTCTCGCAACAATTATTTCTTATAATTTTCTATTTTTTCAACCTACTTTACAATATTTTATTCATCATAAATGAATAAGTGAATAAATTAATTAATTAAATAATTTTTAGAAAGATAAAACTTTTTTGAAGGAAAATTTGTATACAAAAAATCAAGGAAAAACATATTTTTCATCAGAGGGACGCCGTTAAAAAGAAAATGTTTAAGGCTTTTGCCAACTTTCCTTCGACAAGGAAAAGAAAATTTTTCAAACAGTATTTGAATTAATTATTCAACAACAAAGTTTTTTATAATTTCGTATTTTTTCTGCAAAGCGATTTTCAAGGGAACCAAATTTCAATTTCTCAGATATAATTTCTCATGGTCATCGAAAAATTCATTACTTAACATTATGTCTCTTATACATGAAAAACTATCAAGTTATTATTATTTTAATAGTATTCTCTTTGAATAATGTTAGAAAGTTACGTTTTTTCTGAAAGCTCCTACAATTGTACCATTAAAAAAATATATATATATAAAAATTTGAATCACCTTATTAACATAATGGGAATTGGGAGCTTACGAAAATTTTACCTTCAAATCGGAATCGTTGAGAATCTACGTATATTTACGACTATATTCTCAAACTCGTCAGATTGTTAGAGATTTTGTCGACCTACTAGCATTTTTAATTAAGCAATAGGCGAGGAAATAGTGAAGAAATAAGTAAGTGGAAAGACAAAGGACCTACTCGCAAGATCGAGGGTCTGGAGCAACTGCGAATCCAGTGAGGGGTAGTGTCGTTGCACACTGGAAGGGGAAGGGTACACAGGTAGCCGTGGAGGAAAAGACGATCGCCCAACAGTTGACATCTGCTGAGGATTATAATTTTACAATCGATAAAACTTGTAATTTTGTAATAAATAATTATTAAATAAGTAATTCGGAACCTGTCTGTCTCAACAACTGCAGGCATATAAAATTTTTGATGAAAAGATTAAAACTGCCATTTTCTAGAAGTATCTAGTGAACTGTTGGAGATAGGAAAAAATGGACAACATTTTTAGATTCGCCATCCAAACAACATAATAATTGCAGATAAATAAAATTATTAACAACTAAACAATAAATACAATAAAGATAAATAATATAAACATTCTATCAAGTTGAAAGCGGATTAGTGATGACCCTTAAGACATCAAAAACTAGTATGGTTCCGTCTCATGAGCTAGACATACAGAATGACTTGGAATTGTCTTGGATTGGTCTTTACCCAAGACAAAATTAATACCAAATATTTTTACCCGGGTTTGCTTGAAAATGTATCTTTGTGGGTTGAAAATTCAATTATTTAGTTAAAAATACAACTATTTTGTTGAAAATTCGCTTCTATTTCAGGATATTTCATGTATTTCGTTGTGAATACAACTGTTTGGTTGAAACTTAATTGTTTTGTAGAAAATTGAAATATTCGCTTGAAAATTATTTTTTATGTTGAAAATTTATCCTTTAAGGTTTAAAACTCAAATGATTTCAAAAAGATTAAACTTTTTAGGTAGGAAATGATATATATCGACTTGAAATCTTAGAAATTTAAAGCGTTTTATATTAAATTCTATATGTTTCCTAAATTAATTTTATTTCAAAGAATTTATTCCCCTACTATTTCTCTATTTTCTGGAAATATCAGCCTATTTCAACCATTTTGAGAGAATTTTTGGCTGTGAAGTCTGGAAGTGTTAAAACACCTAAAAGTAACGTTTAAAAACATGCACTCACTTTTCGTAGGATATCTTCGGAATTATATTTTTCCATTCGAGATTCATTTTTCGTGACTTTCAAATTATGGCGATTATATTCCTATATATTGTCAGAGCTCTATTTGCCAAGAATACTTTTATCATGGCTCATTTGACGCAGAATTTAATAACCTTTTCAATACTATTGAAAAAATTGTCTTATCTTATTTTGTACCGGAGATATTCTACGAAATGTGAGTGTATGTTTTTAATTGGTTGTTTTTTAGCTGTCCTCATACTCCTGGACGATGTTTAATTGTTTCTGAAATTGCATCATAAAATAGAATAACAATTATTCTTCATTTGTAGACGTAGAATATTACTGAATTACTGTGTTGAACTATTTTGGTGAAAATTCGTTTATTCCCCTACTATACCGCCGTCCAAACTAAAAAGATACATAAGTGACATTTTTATGAAAAACGAGTGTTTCATGTCATTGGATTCGTAAGAGAAAGCTGCGTCTGTGTTCAGAAAAATGATTAATTATTAACATTTATTTCGAAAAACGATTGTTTATAAACCAGGAAAGTCGAAAAAGTTGAAAAATACAACATAAAAAGATACACAAAGCACTTTGCGTGCCCTAAAATTTGTATAAGGCATGTAATACGTCATCAGCATACAAATAAAAAAGAACCTACAGAACTTTGTGTCTTTTTTGCCTTGTAAAAGTGACGGAGTGCGGAGCGAATTCACAGATGAAAAGAATCCCTTGCCCTAACGTGTGTTTTAGCCTTGTGAAACAGCTTGGACTCTGACCGGAAATCCAAGCGAAATAAGTCCCGGCTAGATGCGGCTATATTCTAGCGACGATCGTTCGGGTAAGTTCTGGACAGCCGCTGAACACACTTTCGATAAAGACCAAAGTAAATCACCCGCCGATAATGAATACTGTTACAATATCTAAAATTGCGCAAAACGTGGATCGATGAAATTTTTATTAGGTGATAAAATTTTAAAATGATGCAATTTAGAAAAAAAAATGAAAAAAAGGATAAGGAAAATCGGTCAATATTCTCAATATTGAAGGTAATCTTAAATGAAATGCAAAATTACCAAAACTCCCAACAGAAATAGAACGGGTTAACCGATTTTTTTCTATCTTTTTTTAATCGTCTCGTCATTATGTAATGAACCTAATGCAGTATATTAAAATTAAATTTCTTAATATTTTAATAATATTCCACTTCGTTGAACCGGCTCGAATCGTTCCAAAACTCTAACGATAGGAAGGCCGGTTCAGTTACGACCGACCCCCTGGGTTCAAGTATCGTCGACAAACTTCAGGCTATAATATCGTGATGTGCTGTTCAAATTCGGAGCGCCTGTTTCCGGTTCACCGTGGGTATTTTCCCGGTAGCAGATTGCTCATTTCCAGGCGCATCAATGAAGCACAGTTTAGATTGAATGAAAAAAAACAAGACCATTTTTCAAAAAAAAAAAAAAAGAAGTTTGTCTTGTTGTGTATTATGCCATTGAGATTATGTGGGTAACATATTACATCGAACAATTCAGCCTTGTAGGAGGGAACATGTCATTTGTAATACATGGGCTAAAAATTAAGCCTGACGAAGTGCCTTAAGCAGGAGACAGCCATATTGTGCTCTTTCTATAAAGTATAGAAATTTCTGAAAAAATTTTTTTTTTATTTAGAACTATAGAGTATACACAGAAAAAAGTCAGTTTCGTTACACCTTCTGCTCAAAGAAAGACATTTTTCCTTAGAACAAGATCTTCTTTATTTAAGTGAAACTTCTTTTTTTGTGTACTATGCAATATGTTTATTTATTGTTTGTAGAATTCAAAATTACTGCGACTTGAGCATAAGCATGGACCAGCTGCCCTATTTTAAATGGATTCGGTAAATTTCATTAATGAAACTGTGATGAAGGAAATTAGGTGTCATTCTTGATTCCATTATAATTCCTGTTTCACTCAATTGAATATTTTTCTTCTACAAGAGATTGATTGAATTAGTGAAATTGTTCACAATGCAGTAGAAAATTATTGGAATGATTTTCCGATATGAAAAAGCAGGGACTTCTCAAGTATTCGATTTCTTTCACGATGATGGATATTTTAAAGTAAAAATTTCGATAAAAGGGAGTATAGCTGGGTTAAGTAAAAGGGTTATCTTTGCGGTGGTGTTGGCTTCTCGTGAATGATCGAGTCCAGTCCAAATTGAAACCACTCCCGAATCATTGTTCCCATATCTACTGGGACAGGTGATCAATCCATCCCCAACCAGTTCAACGACCCACCTAGCCAATCCGGGTTGATGTCAGACACTAATGCTACATTGTGGAATGACCATTTTCGCTCGATCTGTGATCCAAATATGAGCAATGCAAATTTTCTGCCTCACTATAGAGTACAGAGAAATCACGTGATCTCTTGGAGAGAAGCTGCAAATTTCTGTCTGTGCAATAGTAACAGAGTTCTGCAAGGTTATTAAGAAACTCCTCTTGTACAAGTCAAGGATAATTCAAAGTAATATACACAAAAATTCTAGTAATATTAAAAAGCAATTCCAGAAATTTCTTCCGTCTGCGTTAAATACAAATGCTAGAACTACCAAGGGCACATTTTTTACTTGTACTATGTACACGGAAAAAATTTGTAATTGAGCCATGACCAAATTTGTTACGATGTGGCGGATATAGACAAAAATCGGTAATAATTACGGACCTACTTTTTAATTAATACTATAGAACTCGGACGCGGAATCTGATGACGTGGGTTCGAATCCCACCGGAGCTAGAGAGAATTTTTTTCACAATCAAAGTATCAATATTTTCATGAAAATATTGAAACGACCAGTAGACAAAAAACTTTAACATTATAATTAATTAATAGTAATAATTCATAATTATTACGTATTACCCTGGTCAAGAAAACTAACATCAAAAATTAATTTTTCTAAGAAAGTTGATAATAATTCAGAATTCTCTCTTCACAATGTTAGACCTTATTTTCAATAGTTTAAACAAGTTTTTTGGAGTTTAATCCTAAAATAGCAATGCCAGCACGTGGTACGTGACTTCAATTTCTGTTGTCGGGGTATACAGCTCCATAATACTTTGATTCCCCATCCTTTTAAAGCGGTATACCAAGAGAACAGGAAGTGGGACCCTTTGCAGTGCTACCTTCGATATTAAAATTTTTTCAAATATATATACAGGGTATCCCAGACTCAAGTGTCCGGACTTATATAGCCGTATACTAATGAAAAAAATAAATAGAAAATTCCTTTTCCAAAAATCAGTTGAAGTTTTAGTTTTTCAGTTATAAAACATTTAAGCTATACCAATCAGGAGCGCCGTATAAACAGCCGTGTGCGCGTGAACGGGATTCCAACGTAGTGTTCTCCCGTCGCTAACCCCACCTCTGCGCTCACTTCGATAACACTGCGTTGAAATCTGGTTCACGGAAACACGGCTGTTTATACCGCGCTCCTGATTGGTCCAGCTTAAATGTTCTATAACTAACAAACTAAAACTTCAACTGATTTTTGGAAAAGGAATTTTCTATTTTTTTTTCTCATTTTTATATGGCTATGTAAGTCCGGACACTTGAGTCTGGGACACCCTTAGTTAGCAATTTTTCTTTTCCAACATGTAGTTTGGGATAGGAACATGACAAGAGTTTCTCTTACTTTTTTATTTATTATTTCTAAGCGAAGTAGTCTGAAACTTTGAAACATTTATTAATTATGCTAAGATGTATTATAAGTACTTTATTGAAACAATATTGGAAAAAATTATTAATCAAAGAAAATGTAGAGATTAACTGGGACTTGAAATGGTCAACTTTTTGGCAGGTTATTTAAAAGATAAAAAAGATAAAATTTATTAAACAAATTCAGAAATGAGATACAAAAGAAATAGCACATAAAATAACTAAAATAAGATATGATTCACACTAAAAAGCAAGTCTGCGCAATTCCACATAATTTTCGCTCCTTGTAATGTGCCCGCTTGCTTTTACAAGGGGGTCTCGAGTTTACGCTCATATCAGAATAATCCTAAATTATAGCTATAAAATCTAAAAGAAGTAAATCAATAAAATGTTTGCACGCGACGCAACAGATCAATGTACATAAAAAAGGTCAGTGTACTTAAAATCAGACTCTTACTCATTAATAATAAAAGATCCAACTCTCAGCGCTTGTACAATGCAGTTAAAAATGTCATTCAGGTGGTCAATATTTCGTGGAATTAAAAGGCGCTCGACAGACTCTATGTCAGTACTTGACCCTTTTAGGTATTTTTTAATGCAGTGTGCTCTGAATTCTTTATGGATAGGACAATGGAGTAGGAAATGCGAAAGATCCTCAAACTCCATCGAGTTACACAGACTGCAAATTTGATTTGAATCAATCACATATGCCGAACCACTAAAATATTGTCTGATCTTGGTGGAGTCTGAAAGTCTCAATTGACTAACCACCCGCTTTTTACCCATATTACAGTTAAAATATAGATAAGGTTCAGTAAGGTTTAATTGACTTATGTTTCTAAATTGGCTGTTATAGTTGGATTTGGTCACACGATCAATAGCAGTGCTAAACATATTATTTGCCCACTTACTTAATATGTTTGACTTTTCTACCGTAACCACATAAGGGTGACTCCATTGCCGATTCCATGTATCAAGTTCGCCGATAGATTCGAGTAGGGACTTAAATTGCGAAGCCCAATTAAATTCTATACTTGCGGCACTAGCCTGGTCCAACTCGAAGAGGCTCCTTAGACAAATCCTAGGCAACCTGTCGTCGTTCATATTTGTTAGAGAAATCCACCAATTATAGGCGCGTTTGAACGCTCTGACGCTCACCTGATCTAATCCCGTTTCCACTCGGATAAAGTGCGCAGGGGTATTTCTGGGCCAGTAGAATAATTGTTTAAAAAATTTGTTTTGTACAACGTTAAGATCGTCAAGATAACGCATAGACCATACTTCAGCACCGTACAATAAAGTGGCCTCGATAATTGATCTCAAGAGCACTACAATGGCTTCCCATGAATTAGTTTTAGACTTATTCAGAATACTGCACACTCTATAAATTGCTGTCGACCCTTTCCTGACGGAATGGTCTTTGGCAACTTTAAATTTACCCGTTGACGAGAACGGGGTTCCGAGATACGTGTAGGTGTTAACAAATTCAAGAATGGATGAATCTTTCCACCTAAGTGGGCGAAGTTTTTTCAGCTTACCGGCCTTGCGAAAAGGGACGATCTTTGTTTTTTTTTGGATTTAGTTGAAGGCCATTCTGATCACAATACTCCTCTAGAACTTTTAATTTGTCGCGAGCGTCGTGCCAAGAGGTAGCAAAAATAACTATATCGTCCGCGAACAGAAGCATAACTAGAGATCTAAACGCATTCAGCCACACTCCCTTCATACCTTTTTTTACAAAAAAGTCCACAATATCAGCCACAAAAAGAATGAAGAGGAGAGGACTGAAGCTATCACCCTGTAGAACCCCTTGAGTCACGTCGACTGTTTCCGAGTAGGACTCACCACATTTGACCCTTAGACCGGCGTTGGCATAAAACGAGACCAAAATCCTAATCATTTTTCCACTTACACCAAGGTCATTTAGTTTGGCCCAAAGCTTGGTATGGCTGATTGAGTCAAATGCTCTCCTAAAATCGACAAAGATGACGTATAAATAATCTCTCTTGTTAGTGGCAAAGTGCATGCTTATTACCGAATAAAGTGTAAATAAGTGGTTTCTGCAACCTCTCCCCGTTGTAAAACCCGCCTGCTCCTCTGGCAACAGTTTATATGCTTCCGCCCATTTTGATAATCTAGCAGCGAGTAGTGTCGTAAAGATTTTAGTTATTGAGTTCAGAAGAGCTATCCCTCGATAGTTTAATGGGTCACTTTTATCGCACGTCTTGTGAAGCATGAACATATCAACAAAAGACCATTGGTTAGGAACTTTTTCGGAGTTAAGAACAGTATTAAAAATATTGAGCAAATAATGATCCCACTCGGGGGTTAGGTGTTTGAAAAAGTCATTATTTATACCATCCGGACCTGCAGCTTTATTCTTTTTACAACCCGAGATAACTTTTTGTAGTTCAAGTAAGGTGAAGTCAGTATCAAGAACGGGGTCCAACACTGATATAAAATTACCGTCTGATAAGAGTCTGGGCGGAAAAACATCCCGGTAAAATTTAAACCAGTCACTGGTGCTTAATAAGTTTGCATATTCAGACTTAGTGTCGAACAATTTTGCCGTCTGCCAAAACTCCCTACTATTTTTAACATTTGCTAATCTCATAAGGGTTCTTTAGAATGCTCTTCCTTTGCTACTTTGGTTGCCGTTCGATATGAGTCTCGAGAGTGGATATAATGGCTCAAGGAAAACTCAGAACGATTACGAGAATACTGCTTATAAGTACGTTCAGCAATCCCTTTCAGACGAGCGCACTGCGAGTTGAACCATACATTTTTCTGATTATAAGGGCCGGAGGTACTGGAAGCGCCCCTCCGTACTAGCATATTAGATTCACTGGCAGCATGCGTTATTGCGGAAATTAAGTTATTATACAAAAAATCAGCGTTAACATCATTATTGTATATAAGTGGTGAATTTGACAAAGCAGTATAAAAGGCGTCCGCTCCCTCGTCATTCCATTTTACTGACGTTGATACGCCGACAAATTTGGTAGGCTCTCTTTCCCTAGAATCCTTAAGTACAATATTAAGATCGATAGCAACAAGTAAGTGATTCGATTGGTCCGAAATATTGTGGACAGAAAAATCGTTAACAAGATTTACGCAGTCGATACTTAACCAACATAAATCAATAGTACTGCAGCCTCTTTTCGTTAGGTACGTAAATTGACCAAGCCTATCAGAAAAAGAGCGACCATTGCAGAGCGCTAGGTCGTACGTTTCAAGGGACTCCGCCAGTTTCGGAAATGAATTACAATTATTAAAAATCTCATCAGAAAAGCTATTTAGGGCTCCTACACGAGCGTCAAAGTCACCAATTAATAAAAACTGCGTGTTTACATTGTCTGAAGAGAATAAAACATTTTGTAGCGCATCAATACAGAACTCCGAGTTTGCTGGTGGGGGAAAATATATATATATATATATATATATATATATATATTGGGATCTGAAATACAGCGATACGCTATCTGGTGGCCAAATGTAGTACTAAAACAACGAGGTCAGTTTTAAATGGCCGCATTACTAATGCGCTGAAATTAAATTTTATTCTGATTAAAATTGAGTAAAATTTATTATTGGTAAGGTGATTTAATAAAAAAATGTCTGATAAAGTTAAAGTAGACGATCTGGGAATGAAATTCAGTCCCAGGAAAACGAAAAGTAAAAGATTTTGTTCTGTTTATAGATGCTCAAGCAAAGCCTGTAAAAATTAAGATGTGCGTTTCCATCAATTTCCTGATAGTAAAAAAAGTTGTGTGAAAGTGATTATAACAAAAGCGGATTTGAATGAACGATTAATCTCTTAGCGGGGCTGAATTATAATCTTCAAGTGCTTTTGCTTGTGGAGTGTTCCACAAAAATTTCATATCCGTGCAAGATACCAGTTCTAAAATCCTTATATCAGTACTATAATAAAAAATATATATTTGAAATCAATTTTACAAAATTAATCTAAAAAGGATCATTACAAAACACGCTTTCATATATATAAACAGAGAAAATAAAGAGTTTGGCAAAATAAATTCGGATTTCTTTGGTTTGTTGTGACAGCACAACATAACCTCCAAATTAGGAAATCAGGTTTTTTGTCAAAACAGGGTATAATTTTCTTGAATTATGCAAATTGATAATTCCTAAGTATAACTTTTATCATTATAATATTAAATAAAATACTTTTTAATTATATAAAGCATATTTATGATAGATACTTATGCAAATGGAATAAAACTACAACCACATGTTTGCACTTTTCACTCAAACCGGCTTTGCAACTACATTTCATATATTTTATAATGCCCTGGAAGCTTATTTTCCCTTTAATTTCGCGAGGCGTTTCTTTAAGATATAAAGATTGCAAACAAAATGCAATAAATTGATATTGGTTTTGTTGTTCAACTCGTTGGGCATTTTGCCACAGAATAAAATGTGTCCATCATGTAAAACCTTTTCTCCTTCTATCAATTTTCTAGAGAACAGTGTAGAAGCAGTAAATTCGCAAATGTCACTAATGCTTAGCATTATTTCAGTCGTCATTATCGCAAAAAACACTTTAAAACTGCTGGTATCGCGTGTATTATTTCAAAAGTGACCTCGTTGTTTCCACCATATTGCCTGTCACGTGACGATGTGACGTCATGATTTCAGATCCCAATATATATATATATATATATATATATAACGGTGATGAACTATAAAATAGTCAATACACTAACATCTGAATGTAAGTATTTACAGCTTCAGTTGAATAATATGCGCCGAGGTCAATATCGCTGAAGGAATTAAGGAAAGCTCCCAAGCCAAGAGCTTCTGCGTGTCTTTGGTTGAGAGCCTAACGTAGATATGTCGTAGGCATTAGCTCGAATACGGCATTAGATCTAATGCCCGGGCAATAGCTCTAATGCCGGCACAAAGATGAATCTACCTGCGTCGACCTTTCTTTCGTCGAATTCCCCAAATTCAAGGTGGCACTTAGTCGTCTGCATGCACTCACGGCTCATTACTCTAAGTATACCTGGGCAATAAGACGAATTTCATTTTAAATCAATGACTATTATACGTGTACTGGGATTGTGGAAAATTGAGAAATCTTTTCAAAATACATGATGAATATTCAACCAAATAAACTACTTTTTAACAAAGCAGTTCGACTTTATACCAAGTAGTTGAATTTTTAGCAACAAAAAGAAAGAATTCTCGACGAAAAGTGTAATAGATAATATTTCAGCCAAAAGACGAATATTTAACAATATAGTTGAATCCTCAACAAAAACTGATTATTAATTTTGAAGCAAGCAGTTGCATTTGAAACCAAAACGATCAAATTTCTAACAAAAGAATTAAATTTCCTATAGAATATACGAATTTTCAACTAATGTGTTGATTTTTCAATTAACAAGATGAATTTCTGACCAATAAGAATAATTTTCTACTGAAAAAATGAATTTTCAACCAAATACATGAATTTTATTTTAAATCAATATTGCTACATTTGCTTCAAATCAGAAAACTGCTATATCTATTGGTTAGTGTATCATAAAAATGAAGAGAGTAAAAGAAGTGAGCAATTTTTCTTAAATACATAAAATTACTTTTATTGCCTTATAATACATTCACAGTAAATCCCAGAGATATATATCTGAAGTTGGATAAAACCATTGCAAACAAATGAAAGCTACAATTATCCGACAATTTTTATTGAGAGAATAGTTCAACTTTCCGTTAAAACAGCTAATTTTCAAACAAAGAAAAATGTTTAAAATCATATTTTTATTTAAAAAAAAACGAATTTTCAGCTAAGATGATGAATCTTCAAACAAATAAATTAAATTTTTATCAAAGCAGTTCGACTTTACACCAAGTAGTTGAATTTTTAACCAATAAAATAAAAGAATTCTCGACGAAAAATGTAATAGTTAATATTTCAACCAAAAGACAAATATTTAAAAAATAGCTGAATCCTCAACGAAAACAGATTAATGATTTTCAACCAAACCTTTGCATTTTCAACCAAAAAAGATTAAATTTCTAGCAGAAGAATTAAATTTTCTATAAAATAGACGAATTTTCACCCAACTTCAGATAAAATGTATCTCTGGCAATTACTCTGAATGTATTATAATGTAATGAAAATAATGTTTTGCATTTTGAAAAGATTCCTCATTTTTTTCCTTCTGTCATTTTTAGAATACACCAAACAGTAGATATAGCATTTTTCTGATTTAAAGTAAATGTAACGCCATTGATTTAAAATTGAATACATTTAATTTCTGAGGTTATTTTATGGAAAATTCAACTATTGAAAATTTATGTGTTTTGTATAAAATTCGTCTTTTTTATGAAAATTTATCCTCTGGATTAAAAATTTATGTTTTTGTTTTGAAAGTCGTGCAAAATTGTTTTTCAATGTGCAAATTTAAATAAGCCAATATTGTAGGATTGTTTATAGTTGACAAAGCCATCAGTATTATATTGATATTGATTTAAAATAAAATTAATGTATTTTGTCGAAAATTCATCTTGTTGATTGAAAAATCAACTACTTAGTTGAAAATTCGTCTATTTTACAGAAAATTTAATTCTTCTGCTAGAAATTTAATCTTTTTTGGTTAAAAATGCAACTGTTTGGTTAAAAATCAAT
>CAKNXH010064428.1:416814-427214 GCA_932178445.1 Andricus quercusramuli | reverse complement strand
ATATATATATATATACACATACACATGCATATATATGCGAGTGTCCCACATGCTCAGAAACCTGTACGTGATCCTTCATAGATATTTTTTGCAAATGTGTCCCACTTGCACCGGAACCTGTACAGGATCCTCCCTAGGGAATTTCTTGCAGCAACATCCACGACAATACAGGAACCTGTACAGGTATTTGAATATCCAGGTTCCTGTACAGGAACGTGCGCAAGTTCCCTCGCAGGATCCGCGGCAGGAACCGGTGTACCAGGAACTGCGTACGTTCCTGCACAGGAACCTGTGCAGGAACCTCCAAAGGAACCTGTTGGGTTCCTGCACAGGTTCCTGTACAGGAATTTTCAGCTGGGTCTCAAATCCGTAAAGGGGCGAAAGTATAAACAAGCAAAGAAAAAAGTTCTAATCTAAAATATTTATTTGAAGGCCTGTACCAGTTCGTGATATTTAATCATTTTTCATATGATGTACATTCGTGGACGAGTTTCAGACCAGGTCTTGTCCCTTAAGAAGATGAAACGTTATTTATATAAAAGAGGCTTATGTATAAAGTGAAATATTGTACTAAATATTATATATTTTCTTCTTTCTTCATATTATTATTTTTTATTGTATTTTTTATTTTATTTTTTATTCAGCGATACCACGCTGAAAACACCAGTTCCCGTTAGATCACTGAAGTTAAGCAGTGTTGGGCGCGGTTAGTACTTGGATGGGTGACCGTTCGGGGAATACTGCGTGTTGTTGACCCGTCGTGGGTGTGGTGGACCCACACGGTAGTATTTATCCACCTAGAAACACTACCCGACTCGGGTAGTGAGGCAATGAACTTTCGAGTTCGAAATGCTAATCAATTTTTTTTTTATTATTATTTTATTATTATTGTATAATTTTGTATTGATTGATGAAACTAAATTTATTACTGCATAAATACGCAAATATGTTTAGTTGTCAAAATAAGAAAAACAATGTTCTTATATGGTTTTTCACTTGTAAAAAGAAGCTTTTTCACACAATTGAGACAAAAATCAAAAAGATATAACCTAAAAGGTTGTTGATTTGATTACTCTCACAGGAATATATCCTAGAGTGTAGAGATTAAACTTTTTACATTACATATTATCAATTATTAAAAATTACTAAGTGTTACAGGCCTTCAATAATTTCTGCTTAGAAACTGAAATTTATAACACAAGAAATGCTTTGAATTTCATTCAAAATTAAAATGTTCCAAATTAAACAACTATTAAACAACCTTAAATATGAGTCCCCCAAATGTAAACACTGTAGAATGAAGCAATCACAATTAAATGAAAATGATTTGCTGAAACATTTGAACTACAACTGTTAGCGATTCAACCGCCCGGGTAAAAATATTTGGTCTTGATTTTGACTTGAATTTCTTCAATATGTCTTTAGGACCAGGTTGACTTGTTTCAAGACAAGAAGTGTAAGTCCTGATAAATACACCGAATTGCTCTGAAAGAAAATTATATTGCCAATTCGTGGCTTTAACATTTGCAAGGGTCAAAAGTAAAGAAGTTTTAGTTTGTAAATTTTATTGTCCATTATACTCCGACCTCTATAAACTATGGACCCCACCGGCAGGGCCTGCCATTTCCCGGAATCAGGTAGCTAGGGGAGGACCAAACAGTTGACATCTGCTGAGCATCAACATTTTAGAACCGATAAAACTTGTAATTTTGTAATAAATAATTTTTAAATGAGACATTCGGAACCTGTCTCTCTCAACAACTGCAGGCATATAAAATTTTTGATGAAAAGATTAAAACTGCAATTTTCTACACTGTTAAAAATTCCCCGATAAAACTTCCACTAAATGTATTGGAAGTTTATTTCCGAAATATAGGGTAACGATACAATACATAATGTTGTAGTTTTCAAATGCAACGGATCATACAGCCATACATGGGTCGGATGAGGCGCATGCGCACAATTTTCGACTTATCAACGCTATAATACATGTATTGCAATTTCGGCATTCCAATACCTTGTTTGCAATTTTGCCTCACGCTTGTATTGTAGAAGTGTTGGAGAGTTCCAAACATTTTTAACAGTGTAGAAGTATCTAGTGAACTATTGGAGATAGGAAAAAATGGACAATATTTTTAGATTCGCCATCCAGACAACATAATTATTGCAGATAAATGAAATTATTAACACATAAACAATGAATACCATGAAGATAAATAATATAAACATTCTATCAAGTTTGAAGCGGTTTAGTGATGACCCTTAAGACATCAAAAACAAGTATGTTTCCGTCTCAAGAGCTAGACATAAAGAATGACTTGGAATTGTCTTGGATTGGTCTTCACCCAAGACAAAATCAAGACCAAATATTTTTATCCGGGCGGTTACTACTATTGCTCATTTTCATTTTGGAAACCTGCAGATTGAAAAATTAGATGTATTAAATTTGCAACACATTAACATTGAAAAAGGGTTCCTTTAGGTCAATCCAAATTCAATGTTAAGCCCTTAAAAATGAACGAAGCATTCCAAATTCGAAATTTGATGCTGAAAAGTTCCAAAGTTAATTATTTTTGTAATAGACTATTTTATAGTCTTACAGCCATCCAAGTAGAATAATTATGCAAAAAATACTGACAAACTTGTGAATTCCACAATTTTTTAACGCTACCAATTGAATAATTATAAAAGACTTGCAACAAACATTTCCAAACTGAAGTCTTCAAAACTTTTCAATTATAAATTTCTGGCCTAGAAAATTACCTACAGGATATTAGAATTAGACCTCCTCCTTGTTGGTTTGAAACATGTGTTTAAATATATATATAAAACACAAGCGAAATTATTGAGAGGTTTTTATATTGACGAAGTATTCAGAAACAGGAAAGCTGATTTTTACTCGATCAACATTATCAAGTGCACCACCGAATAGACAGACTTTGATAGATGATGACTGAGAACTGAGTGCTTCGAAAAATATGATCTCTATCGAATTTGACAAGGGATAGATGTTTCAGAATAAGAATGGAAGTTATCACATAGTCAGGAAAAACTAACATTTCAAAGCTGATTCTTAAAACTACAGAAAAATAAATATTAATGATTTTCATATTTTAAATGTGATCCTTTTGAAGTGTATATTTAAAAAGGGAACAAGTTAAAATAACAAATGCACCCCTTTTTACTTAATCACGTTGCATAGTTTGAAATTCTTCGCGATGCAGGGGATTCCTATATTTATGAATATGTGTAAATGTGCAGTGTTCATGTTGGCACATGCACATCAATTTTTTTTCTTCAATTTGCGAATTCATTTCTTCCACGAGAACGTTCTTCTTCGTACATCATTCCTGCAGATAAATGCGTTTATAATTTTATTTAAATGAATGAATTTTCAACTAAAAATATAACACTTCGGAAAAAAATGATTTCTTAACAAAGTGATTCAACCATATCTTTCAAATAAAATAGTTGAACAATCAAGCAAGGAAGAATAACTTTCAACCAAAAATCAAAAAGATAAATTAAAAAAAGTTGTTGAATTTTCTGTTAGAATAGAATATTGTGCTACAAGTTGAAAAAGCGAGAGATTTAACACGAGTTTTATATCGTCGCTTTTTCAATGTGTGGGACACGATAATTTTTCTATAAATTGTTTAAAAAGTGCTAGTTTTTGGTTACCTGTTTTTTGTGTAAAAAGAAGGCGACTTTCTGTCGATTGACGCAACAATAACACCGTATTTTCGGAAAAAATGACGGTGTTTTATGTTAGGGAAGGAGTTGGAAAATAGAATGAAGTTGGCTGCGCACGATGTACGAGCACGCCCGAGGCAGCACGAACACACCCGGAGTAACACGAAGCAGTTTGCACTTTATTTACTTTTTTCACTGTGCCTCACTTTTGTCACTGCTTCTATTTACTTTTGCCACTGCATCCATCCACTTTTTTCACTGTTGCCCGGAAAGGTCGGCACTGCGCATGCGCCACGTCATCGACCTAAAATCGGTCACTTTTTACACCAAAAACAGGTGGAAAAACTGGCACTTTTTCGCAAATTATGGAGAAAAGATTTTAGTTGACTTTTAACAATCAAAATATGAATTTTCAAAAAAGAAATAAGTTTCTACGAAAAAAATTGAATTTTCAATCGAAAACGACGAATTTATACTCAGGAATGATGACTTTTTAACAAAATTGTTCAATTCTCTACCCGATAGTTGCATTTTTATCCAAAAAAGATTACATTTCTCTTTAAACAGATGAATTTTAATTTAAAAATAAAACAAATTTTTAAAAAATAGGTGAATTTTTATACAGGAAAGATTCCAGTTGACTTTCCAGGATGAAAATATGCATTTTTTTTAACAAAAAATAAGTTTCTACAAACAAAATTAAATTTTTCATTCTAAAAGACGAATTTTTTCAACCAAAAGGGATGAATTTTCAACGAAATAGTTGAATTCTCTACCAAAAAGTTCAATTTTTATCCAAGAGAGATGAAATTTGTACTAAAATAGATGAATTTCTAATACAAATTTTTATTTTTTTTTAATAGTTGAATTTTAATCCAGAAAATATTTCACTTCTCTTTTCAACAATAAAATATTAAATTTAATCAAAACGTAAATTTTCTACAAAATAGTTAATTTTTCAACAAAACAGCAGAATTTTCAAACAAAAAGGTACTTTACAACAAAATTGTTCAATTTAAAAAAAAAACCGTTGCATTTTTATCCACGGAAGATGTACTTTCTGCTAAAGCAGGTGAATTTTGAAATCAGAAAGACAAATTTTCAAAAAAGTTTTAAATTTTCAACCGAAAAGTTGCATTTGTTATTCAAGAAAGATGAAATATTTCTTTCAAAACAGATGAAGTAAAAAGAAACTTTAGAAAAATAGTTGAATTTTCATTCAAAGAAGATTCCAGTTCACTTTCCAACAACAAAATCAGAATTGTAAACTATAAGTTAATTTTCTCCTAAATAGTTGAATTTTTAACCAAAAAGTATGACTTTTTAACAAGATTATCAAATTTTCAACCAAACATTTGCATTTTGGTCCAAAAAACTATGAAAATTCTACTAAAACAGCTGAATTTTCAAATCGGAAAGACAAATTAAGAAAAAAAAAATTGTTGAATTTTCATCCAAAAGGATTTCAATAAACTTTTCTACAGAAAAATACAAATTTTAATCAAAGAGTACATTTTCTAAGAAGTAGTTGAGTTTTCAACAAAACAGTTGCATTTTTAACCCAAAAAGACGAATTTTTAACAAAACAGTTGAATTTGCAAAAAAATTATGTCTTTTTAAGAAAATTGTTAAATTTTCAACCAAATAATAATATTTATAACAAGAAAGATAATCTTCAGGAGAAAGTTTTTGCGAATTTGCTAAAATTACGTACATGAGTGAAGGACCTGCTCCCCCCTGCAGTAACAAATCGTGACAAAATGTCTCGAACACCCCCCCCCCCTTGAGATTTTACATAATTCAAGTTTAACATCTTTAATTAATTTATTTAACATCTCCCTGAGATGTTTTTTTCTTTCTTTTTATAAATTGTTTTCACTCCCATTTTCGAAATCACAATTTTTATTCTCACTATTTTAACAAGAATTAAAGCTATCATCTTTCTTACCCAAAAAAATGGTATAAAAGCCGCGTTTTTTAATCACTTTTTCCTTCCCCAACTTCTTCTCTTCTGCTAACATCCGTGTCTGACAATAACTTCGTTTACGCTTAAACATTTTGATTTTAAAATAGATGTTCTCAGTGCAAAATGCAATCTAAAATTGGGGACTTTGGCCTAATTGTGTCTCTGTTCCTGACCAAAGTATATTTTCAAAGTAACCGAAATGAGTGGAAATAACATTAACCCCAGGGGGGGGGGGAATCCCGTGCCCAGACTGACGGATTTGGCGTGCACCCTCTGTTGAACGACAACTCGAGAACAATCAATTCAAGACTACAAACATCAACATTTTACAAGTCTATGGTAACAACCCATGCAAACTTGGAAATTCAGTTTTCCATGTATGGAATTTCTATGGTTGGAAATTTACGTGTCTGGAGTTCTCCATGGCATCCATGCTGGCTGCGCCGCCCCTGAATAGTATTTCAAATTAATGATTATCTACTGTGGGATTATTATATAGTATATGTGGTCTCCCCTGCATATAATAAGAACTCAAGCGAAATTTGCTCGCCTTGCTTTAATCTGGGCAAATTCTTCAACCAGTTCAAACACATCCAATAAATTCGTAATCCCTCGCTCAATTGATATCATAGTCAAGTCTGACAGTCTCTTTTCCGCCATTGCTGTTCGCAATTTTTTTTTAAATTATTATTTTGGAATTTGAAAAGGATCGCTCTGCGCTTGCGGCAGATACAGGCAAAGTGTTTAGAATTCGTTATGTTATGAAGGTGTTTGGAAACACGAGATGCAAGTTTTCTTTTAGTATGAACGTCAAAATTTCATTTGCACACACACACAGTTAAAAGAAAATCTTAAAGTCCGCCCATATAGCGACGGAATTCAGGGTGATCAAAAGAAGAACGCAACCGCGGTAAGGTCAGCGTGAGCCCGAAAACTTAAAGTCGGGGTGCTTTGCTGAAAAAAGTGCGCCATCTTTGGTCCGCAAAGTATGATCTAGAATGCGGAGATTGAGGTAGTCATGACAGACAGTACGTCGTTCAAGATGAATTTGCGTCTTCGGTGCACTGAATTCAGAAAAATAAATGCGTTTTCGTTTTTTTTTCGTTTTCGACCATACTTCACTATCCGCCAAGACAGACTGACTTTACGTTTACCTCAGTATCATAAATCAAGTTACCTAGTGAATTCAAGGCAAATTAAATTGTAAGGTTTTCTTTTTACTGTGCATGTTTGGCTTAAGGTAAGTTCTTAACACAATAACTTCATCATACAAATCCACGCCTACTATATCTGAGCGAATTTCGTCTTCGTTTGTAAGATTTTCTTGAAAATTCTTCACGAATGTCTAACGTATCCATCTTTAGAAGGGTACTGCTGGTAAATACAAGACCGAAAATATTTTCGAATTATTTAATAAACTCAAGCCGCTCTCGCAATGACATGATTATTACGTCCAATATTGTGAAGTAAAAATCAACTTTGAAACTTTTCTCGGGATCATCTACTCTTTGTCGCGTACCCATCAGGTTTTTATACTTCATATCTACCTTTAAAGCTGTTGCTGAATGTGTACCTTCAGTTAGATATTCTTCAAAAGCTTCTTCAGTTCTTTTTCCAGTGAAAAACTTCAAGAATTTCAATAGATGCCGGGAGATTCATGTGAGCATGGACTTTGAAACATGTCTGAGTAAAAATTCATAATTATTGTTATCACGGTTCTGTTCCAGGGCACTGAATATAGCCAGGGCGGCGAAAAATGTCTCCTAGAATAATAATATAAATAGAACAAAACCATTTTCATTCATCTTTTTTTTCAAATTTCTAGAAAAAAATTCGTATACGATGTGTATGGTGTAAGAAGAAATTTAAAGAACGTAACTGTTATGTTATTTTATTAAAAAGCATGGTCTTTGTAACATGTGTGAGTAAAAATTCAAAATTATTAATTCTTATCAGGGTTCCGTTCCAGGACACTAAATATAGCCAGGGCGGCGAAAAAATGTCTCCTAGAATATTAATAAAAATAGAACCAAACCATTTTCATTATTCATTTTTTTTTCAAATTTCTAAAAAAAAATTGTATATGGTGTGTTTGGTGCAAGGAAAAATTTAAAAAACGTAACTGTAATGTATTTCAATTAAAAAGGATGGTCTCTGAAACATGTTTGAGTACAAATTCAAAATTATTGTTATCACGGTTCCGTTCCAGGAAACTAAATATAGCCAGAGCGACGAAAATGTCTCCTATACTCTGTTCGCCGAGAGAACGAATTTGGTCGCGCAAGTTTTTATGACAAAAGGCGTCGACAAATTGTTATTTGGTCGACAGCCAATCGCTGTTAAAGGAGGACACAATTTTTTTCAAATAGACTGACCCAAGTGTTTTCCTAAATTTTTTATAGCATCACTGAGGGCCAGATGAGCAGACCGAACGTGACAGTCACAATAGGCCATAAATATTAAGGGACTTTCCAGGCAAATACTTACGCCTACAATTCCCCTTCTTCGACAAGTTGCGCGCAGAGAACGAAATTTCGTCGTTTCAGAAATTCGTTCTCTCGGCGAACAGAGTATAGAATAATAATATAAGTAGAACAAAAACATTTTCATTGATCATTTTATTTTAAATTTCTCAAAAAATTTCGTGAACGGTCTGTATGATGTAAGGAGAAATTTAAAAAACGTAACTTTTATGTTATTTTATTACAAAGCATGATCTTTGAAACATGTTTGAGTAAAAATTCAAAATTATTGTTATCGCGGTTCCATTCCAGGACATTATATATAGCCACGGCGGCGAAAAATGGCTCCTAGAATAATAATATAAATAGAACAAAACCATTTTCATTCATCATTTTTTTTTTTCAAATTTCTAAAAAAATTTCGTATATGGTGTGTATGGTGTAAGGAGAAATTTAAAAAACGTAACTTTTATATAATTTAATTAGGAAGCATCGTCTTTGAAACATGTCTGAGTAAAAATAAAAAATTATTGTTATCGCGGTTCCGTCCCAGGGCACTAAATATAGCAAGGGCGGCGAAAAATGTCTCATAGAATAATAATATGAATGGAAGAAAACTATTTTCATTCAGTTTTTGCTTCCTCACAGAGGAAGCTTTGTAATGGTAAAATTTTCCAAAAAATTTAAATTCATTTAATTGAACCCTCCCTAATTTAAAAATGTCTAATACAATGTTCTAAGCAATTGTCCGGATGTGTGTGTGTGGATGTGTGGATGTGTGTGTGGATGGGGTGACGGACAACTTTGCACGTAGCAACTTTGCACGTGCCCAACTGTGCACGTCGATGGAAGGACGGACAACTGTGCACGAACAAGACCACAGGAGCCCATCTGTGCACGTCGAAATTTCGACGTGTACAGTTGTCATTTGGACAACTGTGCACGTGCACAGATGGTACTTGGACAACTATGCAGGTCGAAATTTGGACGTGCACAGTTGTCACTTGGACAACTGTGCACGTGCACAAATGGTACTTGGACAACTGTGCACGTCGAAATTTGGACGTGCACAGTTGTCACTTGGACGAATGTGCACGTGCACAGATGGTACTTGGACAACTGTGCACGCCGAAATTTAGACGTGCACAGATAGACTCTTGTGCACTTTGCCGTGCACACATGTCACTTTCCTAACTGTGCACGTGCACAGATGTCCCTTGCCCAACTGTGCACGTGCACAGATGTCCCTTGCCCAACTGTGCACGTGCACAGATGTCACTTGCCCAACTGTGCACGTTTATGTCCTTACGTAAGTGTTGTACTTAAGTAATCCAGAGAGTTCAAGGAATTCAGAGAATTCAAAGAATTCAAGTGATTTAGATAAAGCAAGGCATTCAGCAAATTGGAGGCATTCAGCGAATTGAAGGAATTCAACAAACTTAAGTAATTCAGAGAATTCAATGAATCCAGGGAATGCAGAGAATTCAGGGAATTCAGAGGGTTTAAGTAATTCAGAGAGTTCGATGAATTCAGAGAATTTCTTGCATTCAGAGAATTCAAGGGATTCGGAGAATTCAAGGTATTCAGCAAATTGAAGGCATTTAGCGAATTCAAGAAATACAACAAACTCAAGGAATTCAGAGAATTGAAAGAATTCGAGAAATTCTGAGAATTCAAGGGATTCAAAGAATTCAAAGGATTCAAGGAATTTAAAAAATTTAAGGTATTCAGAGAATTCAAGGAATTCAGAGAAAGCAAGGCATTCAGCAAATTGAAAGCATTAGGCTAATTCAAATAATTCAGCGACCTCAAGGAATTCAGAGAATTCGACGAATTCAACGAATTAATAGAATTCAGGGAATTAAGAGAATCAAGGAATTTCAGAGAATTCAGGTTATTCAGGTAATTCAGGGAATTTCGAGAATTCAAGGAAATCAGAGAATTCTAGACATTCAGAAAACTTGAAGGCATTCCGCGAATTCAAGGAATTCAACAAATTCAAGGAATTCAGAGAATTCAACAAATTTAGCGAATTCAACAAATTTAACTAATTCAAGGAATTCAGAGAATTCAAAGAATTCAACAAATTCACAGAATTCAGAGAATTAAACAAATTTAACGAATTCAAGGAATTCACAGAATTCTTCAAATTTAACGAATTCAAGGAATTTAGAGAATTGAAGGAATTCAGAGAATTAAAGGAATTCAGAGAATTCAAGGAATTCAGAGAATTCAAGGAATTCAGAGAATTCAAGGAATTCAGAGAATTCAAGGAATTC
>CAKNXH010064428.1:371205-384340 GCA_932178445.1 Andricus quercusramuli | reverse complement strand
AACTGTTATGTCACTAGAATGTCACACGTGTTCCAAGAAAGGAACATTGTTCTGTAACGCTGTTACTGTAAGGATCTGTAACGATCATGTTCACTCTTTGCATTAACATAAAAGCTTAAACAAACAAAAATTCAAAAATCAGGCCACATAAATCTCTTCAAAAGTTAATGCTGAATTTTTCTCTAAAAAAAAATCCAAAATCGGTCAAGAATTGCCAGCTAAAAGTTATTTTGAACCTCGTTTTTTTATTTCATCCCACTGTGCGGTCGGGCGCAGTCAGTTACTTGAACTGGGTAAGAATACGCCGACAGTAGGGGACAATGTCTGGAATAAAAAAAATAATGAATATATTCCTGAGATTACCCTGGCTTATTCAGCGAAAAAGCATGGCCGAGATTTTGTCATGAACGTTCAAGCGGTTCGATAGCGCAATTGGCTAAGGTATCGGCAAGGTACATTCGATTTAGGTAGTTTAGGTAGGGTTCGAATCCCCAACGAGTGCGATTTTTCAACGGGTTTAAGCGTGCGATTATATGTATAGAGGACCGTGCGTGAAATTGTGTTATTTAAAATATAAACAAAGTGCAGCAATAATACAAAAAACATTTTTTTTACATAACCTTGTAACACTGTTATGAAATTGTTACAGAACGATTACAGAACAAATTTACATCGTAACACTGTGACATATGTGTTACGGCACTATTACAGAACAATGTTCCTTTGTAACCCTGTTCCTACATTGTTCTAAAAATACATTTTCACTTATAACGCTGTTCCAGAATTGTTACAGATCCTTGACAGAACATGGTTCTGTAACAGCGGTATAGAACAGCTACATTCATTTGGGGACGACATTACTCAGACCATGGTCTAAGTATGTTCTAAGTATGTTACAGAACCTGTTCTTTTCTGTTATAGAACTGTTACATCACCGTTCTATAACAGTGTCCGCTGGGACCATCGGCTGTGCCTGTGCGACCTCAACCCGCCTTACATCCCTGCAGTTCGTACCGTTGAACCTTGATGTTGGTTGATGCTCCCGGCGAAGTCACTCCTTCCTCCATCCCTCTCTCGTCCTCAAAACTCGGCGAATGACGTAAACAAAAAGAGGAACAAAACCCCAGAAGAATTAGCAAGAGTGACTCTTACTCTTCCTCCTTATGAAAAGTCCATGAGAGTGTGTACAACAAAAAGAAAAGAAATGGTAAAACATTTCAAAGAATAAACAAAAATAAGTAAATGAAAATATTTAAAAAAAAAATCAGTGGGCCCTCGATCGACCCTCGTTTTCCCGCGGAGATTTCCTCCAAGAGCGGAGGAGCTGTTTACAAATTATAAAAAGTACAAAAAAAAAAAAAAAGTAATTTGCAGGTGAAACCTGCAACATTACACAACTTGCGTGGGTACGATGCCCACTTTATCATTCGCGACATTGCCACACAATTTGAAGGAAAAGTAAAAGTTTTGGCATTAAATGAGGAAAAATACATCTCTTTTACAGAATATTTTCAGGGAACACAGATGAAATTCCAATTCATCGACTCATTTACATTCGTGGCATCGTCCAGGGAAAAGTTAACATCGTATCTCGCTGAGTATAAAATTGTGAGTGCAATGTTTTCTACATTTGAGAGCGAGAAAGTTGAACTTCTGACGAGGAGATGTGTTCTCCCTTATGAATACCTGGACTCGAGGGTGAGACTGAAAGAAAACCAGCTTCCACCAAAAGAAAAGTTTTACAGTACCCTGAATGACTCATCAATATCTGATAAGGACTATGAACATGCACAACAAGTATGGTGTTCATGCAGTGTCAAAACCCTCGGCGAATACGTAAGACTATACATGAAGACTGATGTGTTGCTTTTGGCTGATTTGTTTGAAAATTTTCGAGAACAGTGTCTTATAGCTTACGGTCTTGATCCAGCACATTACAACATGACTCCTGGCTTCACATGGGACGCCATTTTCAAGTATACAAGGGTAAGTTTGGAACTTCTCACCGACGTTGGTATGCTATTGATCATTGAGAATGGGAAGAAGCGTGGAGTAAGTCAGTGCTTCAACCGATACGCCACTGCCAACAACAAGTACATGATAGTTTTCAATGAAATGAAATAAAGTTCACTTCTTCAGGGCTGACCTGAAGAAGTGAACTGCAATGTTCACGAAACGTCGGCAACATTCATAGTTTTGCACATGATTGAAACCCGAAAAATCTTTAAATTTTCAATTCTAAATTTTAAATTTTAATTTATTATAATGTCGATGATGTTTTAAGCGATAGTGACGAAGAATTGCTAGATCTTCTTGTAAAAGATTAGGTTTGATTTGGTAAATAATCGTAAATAGTAGGCATGAGCGTCGTATTGAATAAAAACAAGATCTGTGTACATGAATTGCTTTTTTATTTATCAAAAAACATACTTCTTGTCATTACAAGCCCATACTTAGTATTATAAATCTCAAAATTTAGATTAACGTTTAATCACCATTTATTCATCATTGGCTGATCATTGGTTCAACATTGATTCATCGTGGATTCATCGCTGATTCAACACTGATTCATCGTTGATTCAGCATTGCACATAGTTGATCCAACATTTCACAGAGTTGATTACACATATAATCTATCTATCCAGCTGTTATGTGAACTACCAAAACCTAACCACTTTACAAAAACCTGGTTGCCACGTTTCTTGATCACCTTTTCTACAAGTTATAAGTCTGAATTTTTTACTTTTAGAAGTTCTTGTACATAGAATCCACTAGCGGTGGGTTTAGTCTGATAGTCCTTGAGCTTGTACGTCACTGGATTTGACGACATAACCCGATCCACAGTGAATATCTCTGTTGACCAGTTGGGATTGTATGCTTTCTCAAAAACGTGCTTGTGCTTGCTGATTCGAACTTTGTCGCCAGCTTCATACTTTGGCCTTCTCTTGGGCATATTTCGCAGTTTTTTGAAGCGCTGCATCAGCTTCTCTTCATTCTCGATAGTCACATCTTTTGGCTCCATACCGATTGATCGATGATTGGTATTGTTGTACTTGAAGATGAGAGTAGGTAAAATGTCTATCCACTTATAGTTCCCTTTCAAGCTAAATAGTAACCACATCTTATTCTTGAGCGTGCGATTAAACCTTCCACAGATTGATTCCTTCAGATTACTATGCGTTGAGTAGAGATTAATGTCGTATCGTTTCATAAGATTTTTAAAATGTAAATTATGAAATTCCTTGCCTTCATCGGTGTGTAATATTTTTGGTACACAACCCTGCACAAATATAGATAGCATTGCTGAAGTGACATCTGGTCCACTCTTGCTTTTTTAACAGGAACCGCCCAGGCGTGCTTGGAGAAAATATATATAACGGTAAGTAAATACTTATAGCCATTATTTTGACGGGGATAGGGTAGGATTTCAACCAAATCTGCCTGCCATGTCTCGTGTATACCACGAATTGCACGCGATGACGTGGATAATTCTTTCTAGCAGGCTTATGCAGTTCTATGACTAATGCCAGTTTCTCGTTGTTCATTCTCGAGTGCATTTAATCGAGCTTCCAACTGAACAATGAGTTCTGTGTTATGGACTGAAAAATCTTTTTGGGTGTCAATCTGCAGGTTTTTCAGTTTTTCATTAATTGATTCCTCGAGTATATGTATCATCAAATTATTATTATCAATTTCTGTTCGCATAACTGACGTGACTTTATATTCTGTACGTATCTCGTTTTGTACAATACGCTGTACAAGTCCTAAATTGACTGCGTCGTATTGTTCTTTAGCCTCGCTAACTGCAGAAACTCTCTTGCCGTCTACGTCGTCATGGCGGTCGGTTGTGATCTTGAATCCAACACCAGGAGGACCACGGCATTCTACAGCGATTCGATCCAGGTGGCGTCCAAGCACATCGATACTCATCGTGATACTGACAATAGCGTTATGAGTACCCACCTAATATATGATTTCAGCTTCCCGCAGTTCCTCAATGATTGATATAATTTCATTGTGACTATACTTGACATCTCGGCCGGTACGAATAGGTTCAGTTGAGCTGTACCGCTTCTTGTGTGCATTTGTAGCAATCAATATTTCCTTATAATTGTTGAGATCATCAGTGCTCATAGATGACTTTTCGGGAGTTTGTCTAAAAAGCAGTTCAAACAGACCAACGGTTTTCAGATACTGTTCACCATCAACATGAATATATTGTCCCTCAAAACTAATACGTTTATCACCAATCATAAGGCTACCATCACAGAGCTTACGCACTTTATAAACTATATCCAAATACTGCTTTATATTTTGTTGCAGCATTCTGAGCAACTTGTTTGTCAAATGCTCGTAACTATGAGCAGGCACAGTTGTAGCATCTACTTCGAGCATAGTTGTATCTTGCTCTTCTTCAGCATCAGCTGTCATGAAGGAAGCGTTATCATCCTCCTCCTCCTCTTCAAATTTATTGGTTACAGGCTGATTTTGTTCAACTTCCTTCTTAATTGAAAGATTAGATATGTCAACTAGTTTCTGCAGTGGCATGACGATTGCCTTGAACGTTTCACTTATTATCTTTTCAGTGGCTTCCTTACCCATTTTTAGCTTTCAATGTTTACGTCGAATTGCTTCACTAGCTTTTGCGATTTGTTGAAACACTTCCTTCTCTTTTTAAAACTTTTACATGTTGACGTCTTGATGTCTTGGTATATAATGATATGATTTTCATTACATAACTTGTATTTATAGAGAGATAAAACTGTCAAATCCTTTTCTATAACTACACTTGTTGAGATAGCTGTCCTTGTCAATTACAACAAATCCATAATTGTCAGCATTCCAACATGCTGAACATAAGACTCGAAACTGAGAATAACTCATATCAGTATTCACATGATCGTTATGCACATGTCTCAAGTTCCTCTCATCCTGCTTGAAAAGTATTAACATATTGACATTATCTCGAACAAGATGTTTAGGAATTCGAGCGGAAGTTTGACATAAGTAAAAACTGTCAACATGAGCGTGTCTTCCCATACAGAAAAAGGCTGTAATGTTATCCTGTTTCTCACAGGCCACATCATCGAAGACAATTACAGAATTTGGTTGAGCTTCACTTTGACATTGTCAAATTTCAATCCATTTCGGTGTAGAATTAGGGCAAGTAATGTATTTGTCTTGCCACAATTTGATGGTCCACATAATACTGCACGAATGCTGTCTGGTAGTAGGCTGCCATGAGGTTTTACCGTCTTCTTTTCCGATTGAACTAAGGTGTCAAAGTTGCCAACCGGAAGTTTAACGGGTTGTGTCTCAAAGCGCATCTTAAACTCGACTGTTATGAAAGCTATAAATACAGCCCATATTTAGTAAGTTGTAATGTAGGTGGGGGGGGGGGGGCGTGATTTCCCAACCCCTGGCGCTCAAGCTATAAAGCCTATTTTGCCACACTCATGTTTATTCTCAAGGCAGTACTCCGAATCCGGCCATCCTTCGCCGAGTGTTTTTGGATCTCGGTGGGGTTTCGTTGTTATCAACGTTCTGAGATTATACCTCTCAGGTGCCAGGCATACTTATCGCACAGTAAATGACGTCCTCCTTTGTTGATCAGGCAAAGTGGTCCTCACCCACTCTGCCATTCGGCAGCCTCCCTAGCAGGCGAGGGTGTACGGAGCGATCCCTCTGAGGTCATCAGCTAGATGCACAGATTCGAAGAACTCTCGTGGTTTGTTATGTGAGCGTATGTGTGTGTTCATTACTCGAAATCGGCCAGCGAGTTGTGAATGCAGCTAAGAAAGCAATGAATCGAAGTAGTGATGCAAAAGTGACAATCAAGTCAGCAATCAGAGGTGCACAGGAAGCTGTCAAAAGCGTAGGCGATAAACATAAAGTAAAAAATCCACGGGGCCTGCCAATACCTTCGAAAGTTGGTCGTGTTTTGCCACTGATTGCAATTTTCGCTGGACTCAGTGCACTTGGAGCTCTTACTGGTGGAGCAGCAGGTGTGGCTAAGGCAGTTAACGATGCTAGCGCAACCAAACAGCAGCTGGTAGAAGCTCAACGTCACAAAGATGCAATGGAAGCTATTGTTCTGGGAAAAGGTTTACACCTAAGCCCCTACAGACAAGGATTAGGTCTTCATATGAAACCTTACCGAAAAGGACAGGAACTTGATCTAAAACCGGCACAAAAAAACTTGTAGTGAAGCTACCTCACCATACACTCACTGATACCGACCTTTTCAAGTATGCTAAAGCTCTAAAGATTTCACTTTTTCGTGGAATATTAATGCGCAATCAACTACCAGTAAAGGGACCTCGTCAAATCGAGTCAAATATCGTTAATTTTGATGATAGTTACGGCCCAGGTACCCATTGGGTAAGTTATGGAAAGATCGGTGATAATGTCCTATACTTTGACAGTTTCGGTAATGTTCGTCCACCTTCGGATATTGTAGATTAGCTAGGTGTTGGCAGCGTGATAAAATACAATCATGACAGATATCAGGATTATGACAGTGTTGAATGTGGTCACTTGTACTTAAAATTTCTATCTGGACAACTGCACATAAAAGATAAATACTGTCTAGATAAGAGTGTATGATGAACACACTAGAGTCATTATAGAAAAGAACATCATCATTGTTTAATGACCATACCTACTGGCAGCCATGAGATTAAAGGCATTGAGAGTGTATCGTCAGAAGAAAAGGAATTTAGAATTTATTTAATTATTAATAAGTGAAGGTGGATAAATGAGTACAACACAATTGGGTATAAAATGGATTGTTATATTTTTACCCAACAAGAGGGAAAAGCCTTACGGCATAAAAACCCTCTGAAGAATTGACAAAACTGTAAGCTACAAAGAAAATGATCAGGGTGAAGCATAAATTATTGTGCGTGTGGGTGTGTATGTGCATAATGTTCAGAAGGCGATTCAAATCGCGTCACAAACGCGAGCACGAAAACAATGTCGAGATACGGCTGCGTGTCCCGAATCTAGGCGTTATTCACGATGAGGGTAGCACGATTCATCAAGTTCACTTGAACAATAAAAATTGGTGGAAATTTGTCTGGCCATTTTCGATACGAACGTCATCGAAGCAAGCATCAAACTGGAAAACTTCAGGGACGCGCACTTTTCCAGCCCCCCTCTCCCCCTCCTCTCTCTCCCTGCCACTCAAGTCAGAAGGGCCGAAAGAGGAGAGAGTAACTAGAAGAGACTGGCCCATTAGTTCGTAGTTCAAATCATAGTCGCGCTCAAAATATTCGAATTCGATGAAACATACTCCCCGGCTGCGAACGACGAGCGAGCAGAATCATTCATACCTTGTGGTGTGTTGTGAAATGTTGTGTGTGAACTATGTCGTTTGTTATTATTGTCGATTTACAAGATTTCAAGTCATGTTTCGATAGGTAATGGACAGATAGTCCTAGCATTTCTCATAAAGATTCCTCTCGATGTCCTGATCTTGACAACTCGGTTGACTCCATCGCTCCCCAGACGCACCTCGAGTACAACTCCCAGTTCCCAGACCATGCACGGTTTGTCTTTGTCGATAAGAATGACGATCGATCCCTCCTTGATATCGGCACTCCCCTTGCAATACCATTTTTGGCGTTTTTGTAATTCACTCAAATATTCAAGCTGCCAGCGTTTCCAGAAGTCTTGTCGAACTCGAGTGATGTATCTCCAAGATGAAAGGCGGTTTTCTGGGACAGAAAGAAGATTATCTTCGGGCACCATTGTGAGTTTACGACCTACAACTATATCCGCAGGGGTTAAAGTAATAGGATCGTTAAGGTCAGTTGAAATAGAGCGAAGAGGTCTCGAATTTAGGATATCTTCGATTTCGATAGCTAATGTATTTAACTCTTCAAAAGTGAGTAATTTTTTACCCATCACACGTTTAAGATCATGTTTAAACGATTTTACGGCCGCTTCCCAAACAACCCCAAAATTAGGAGAAGCGGGAGGATTAAAATGCCAACTGATATCTCTTTTGGTAGCAAAGGTGTGGACTTCGGACCGCAGTTGATTGGAGTTAAAAAGATCGTATAATTCGTGTAGCTCATTTCTCGCACCTACAAAATTCAACCCATTATCCGAATACATATGAGAAGGGACCCCCCTACGAACGATAAGAAGTCTGAAAGCTCCGAGAAATCCTGCTGTAGTCATATCACTTGCGATCTCGATATGAACAAACTTTGTCACCAGACAGATAAACAGACACCCATAGACCTTAACACTACTTCGGTTTCTAAACTTCCTTTCTTTGACATACATTTGTCCGAAATAATCGACTCCCATATGTTCGAACGGATTTGCTACTTGGACTCGAGGAGTTGGCAAATCTGCCATTTTGTATTGAATAGGAACAGCGCGGTGTCTAGCGCACGTAACGCAATGACGCACGATATGTCGCACTTGATTTTTACTATCTAGTAGCCAGAAACGATGTCGATTTGTGAACAATGTGGTTTGGATCCCTGCGTGATGCATGCGTTCATGCGTCTCTCGAATAATCGAATCAGTTACGTGGTGACGAGACGGCAACAAAATTGGAAATCTCTGACTGTTAGGTATATTCGAGTTGCTTAAAGGATCACCTACACGAAGTAAATTCTGTTTATCGATAAATGGATCTAATGCGGCTAGTTTAGAACTCTTAATTATTTTTGACTTCGACAGCGCTTCTATTTCTGTGATAAATTGTTCCTTTTGAATTGCACACAACAGTTTTCTTTCGGTTTCTAATTTTTCAGCCACATCGAATTTGCCGGAAAATGAATTGTTAGGACGCCAACGTGAACAATAGGCAATTGAATGGATTAGAGTCTTGTACGACGAAAAATTTTTAAAAGTAAGACCTTCAATCGTCGTAAGATGTATGTTCTTTTTTGAACCTGGAAGATTAGAACAGAAGATTCTATACTTATGGGCCAAAATTCTTCATCTTTACTTAGCCACGAAGAGCCAGTAAACCACACTTGATTACGATTAAATTCAGCTGGAAACTGTCCGCGTGACAGTGCATCAGCTGGATTATCGCTTGTCCTAATATATCGCCATTCTACTTCTTGTTCTAAAGCTTGAATTTCACGAACACGATTAGATTCAAATACCTTCAAAACTTGAGGCGGCTTTTTTAACCATTGCAAAACAATCGTGGAATCCGACCAAAAAATGTGGCGAGTTATTGAAAAGTTGAATGCGTGTCGCGCTTCATTGTAAAGACGAACGAGAGTCAATGTGCCACATAACTCGAGTCGAGGGATGCTCGTTCACTTGATCGGTGCTACTCTAGATTTGGAACAAGCAAGACGAACAAGTAGGTTACCAAGAAAATCTACCGAACGAATGTAAAGGCAAACTCCATAGCCGTCTTGTGAGATCAATTCATCCCAACCAACCTGTAATTTCCAACATTCTTGCATGATAACCTTCGCGGAAAAGATTATGGGTCCAAGCAAGCCTAGCGGATCAAAGATTTTCGCGATTTCGGATAGCATGATTCGTTTAGTAAATTTAATAGAAAGATTAATTTGTTTAGAGGAATAGATTAAACTGTCTTGCTGAGAATTCCATGTAACTCCAAACGTTTTTGAAACAGAATTTTCAATTGTTATCATTTCAGAACCGAAGACCTTTTCGTCGATGCTATCGGGTGCATGATGGTGGTTGGAAGCCTATTGCCGTATGTGAAATTTGCCCCGCTACAGTAACTCAATTATTTCATCACGAATTTCTAAAATTGTTTCCAATGATTCGGCCCCAGTAAGCAAGTCGTCAACGTACAAATCACGTTAGAGAATTTCACTGGCCTTAGGAAAGTCTTGTGCTTCATCGTTAGCAAGTTGATGTATTGTTCTAATCGCGAGAAAAGGAGCTGACGACACGCCAAATGTTACGGTATTTGAATGAAACACGCGTACCAGAGGCTCCAGAACGTGGAATTTTTCGGCCCCCACCACGTTCCCATCTGGGAAAAATACATGCAAACGTAGTGTGTCGGTGAGAAGGCTCTGTTAAGCGTTGCGTCGGCCATCCTCGTGTAAAGCCGAAGACGCACGAGCACGAACCCATGGCAGCGTGGCTCGGGCCGAGCCGAGCTCGTCCGAGGTCCGAGTCGGACGCGGCGATTCAGTTTCGTGGGCAATTAGGAGGTTTGGGTTGATTTTTGATTTCCAGAATGACACCTGAAGGAAAGACTTCAAATACATGTAATGAAGTCTCGAAATATTTTGTATTATGTCTTTCAGGAAAGTATAAGGGATTTTAAGATTATGGTAATAAATCATTATTATTTTCAATTTAATGTGTCGAATTAATGAAAATAAAATTTATAAAATTTTAAATTATAAAATTAAATTAATTAAAAATAATAAATAAAAATTGGAATAATTAATTAATTCAATCAATTAAATTAGAATTAAATTAATTATAAAATTTTTAATTTTATAAAATTTTCAATTTATTACATTGATCAACTTTTTTAATGTATACTCACCTCTGACAATTACCTTTCTTTTCGTGTTATTTTAGGCTATAATCACAATTTTGGGGATTTCAAGAGAATTCTGAATATTTTTCTTTGATGCTGCCCTGATAGGGTCAAACATGGTACACAAAACCGTCGTGAAATTTCAAATAAAAGTTGTACTCTGTATAAATTAATTTTGAACATGAAAAATATTGATACGTTTTATAAGTATTCCTAAATTTTATTTGAATATGATACACAGTGATTTTTATGAAAAAATTCTTGTAAATAGTTGGTAATTTTTTTAATTTTATGATATTTTTGTACCATATTTGACCTAAGCGAACATATTTCAGGAATGAAATTAGAAAAATATCTCAGTTAGTGTTTGGTTGATAAAAATATTTTTTGTTGACATTTTTATTTCACATATCCGAAATATTTAAAAATTTGGTGAAATTTTGCCAAGAATCCTATATGAAAATTATATGTATAGAAATTAAAACAAGCAAAAAAACAGTTAAGTAATGAATAGTTATTCGAAATTTTTTAGTTTGTATACAACAATATTTTTCGCCTTAAATTATAATTTTGTTGAAATTTTTCTTTCTTCTTCATTAAAAAATTTAGTGACTTGAAAATTCATTTATTTGGTTGAAATTTCATTCTTTGAAAGTTTATTTCAACTGTTTTTAATTAAAAATTCGAATTTTCCCATTGAAATAGCAATTATTACATTTTTCGTTCAAAATGCAGCTTTTTTGGTTGAAAATTCAACTGTTTAGTTAAAACTAATATTTTTTGTTGGAATATTGCTTTATATTCAGAAATATTCTAAGACCTTCGAAAATTTTTTTAAGGCTCTCAGGAAAATTATATTTATACCTATAACCTTAAATATAAATAACTTAAAGAATGAATAGTTGTTCCAAATTATTATTTTGCATTACAAATTGTCTTTTGCGTCTAATTATAATTTGGTTGTAATATTCTTTTTTTCTTGACTAAAACTCGTTTTTACTTGAAAGTTTATTCGCTTTCTTTAAAATTAATTTTTTCAAGTTAAATTCAACCGTTAATTATTTGAAATAATTTGTTTTTGACATAGCAATTATCACATTTTTCGTTGAGAAAAAATATTTCGGAATTTTTGTCAAGAATCCTATACAAAAATTATATTTATATAACCTTAAAATGAGCAAATTTTTTTTTTTTAATAAATACTTATTTGAAATTTTGTATTTGTATTAAAAATTATTTTTTGCCTCAAATTATAATTTGGTTCAAATTATTTTTTTTTCTCAACTGTTTTAATCAAAAATTAGAATTTTTTCTCATCGAAATAGTCATTATTACATTTTTTTGGTAAATTGAGCTTTTTTGGTTGGAAATTCATTTTTTTTTTGTTTGAAAATTCAACTGTTTAGTTAAAACTTATATTTTTGTTGGAATTGTGATTGACAGGCAGAAATATTATAAAATCTTAAAAAATTTTCCTTGAAAATTATCTTTGAAAATATATTCCGTTTATTATTTGAAATAATTTGTTTTTGACATAGCAATTATCACATTTTTCGTTGAGAATTACCCTTTTTTGCCTGAAAATAAAACTATTTGGTTCAAGTTTTAATTTGAAATATTTGAAATGTTAGAAAATATTTCGGAATTTTTGTCAAGAATCCTATATAAAAATTATATTTATATAACCTTAAAACAAGCAATTTTTTTTTTTTTTTAATAAATGAAGGGTAGAAATGCAAAAGGAGTCAAGCGCCATTTTTCGCTTTTTTCAGGAGAGACTAAAAACATGTTGTAAATTCAGCGGGACCATTTAAGAAAAAAATAAGAAAGTGCTTCCAGATACTTTCATGCTCTATCGAACTAAAAAAAGTTTGCTCACATAAAGCTATCCGGTTTCGAGAAATTGAATGAAACAGGTCACGTTTCGAGGTTAGATTTTGGGTCCATATCGACTTTTAACATCTTTCAACATTAATTGTGGAGTCAATTTGCAGTTTAAGAAAAAACTAAAAATTTGAATTCTAGCTATTGAATGGACGAATTGATTTCCGAAAAGTTTGTTTTAAAAAAATCATGCAGTTTCGCGAAATTTGAAAATCCAATTATGACTTCGAAGTGGTGTAAAACTGACATTTCAACTTCAAAATAATGATGATAGCAGTAGTAATTTGGCATATTTCCAAAAAATGAGGAATTGGGGTTTAGGTTATTCAGTGCTGAACGGAAGGGACTCAATAGTAATTAAAAATAATTAGCCAATGTCGAGAAAAATGAAATTCGATTTTTTACTTTGTGGTTAGAAAAGCTTCTCGAACTGTGAACACAAGAATATAAATTTTGAAAAATGATGACCCAAAAAAATCATTTGGCAGGCATGTGTAATAGAATTTATCTGATTTTTTGATCTAATAAACCCGATTTCGAAAATTTGACGCTTGACTCCTTTTGCATTTCTACCCTTCAAATACTTATTTGAAATTTTGTATTTGTATTAAAAATTATTTTTTGCCTTAAATTATAATTTGGTTAAAATTAGTCTTCTTTCTCAACTGTTTTAATCAAAAATTAGAATTTGTTCTCATCGAAATAGTCATTATTACATTTTTTTGGTAAATTGAGCTT
>CAKNXH010064428.1:343824-366205 GCA_932178445.1 Andricus quercusramuli | reverse complement strand
TATTTTTGAAATGATTAAACAGGAAAGTGATTTTGAAAAATTACTATCTAAAGATTCAATGTGAACATCGACGCTGCCTTTCACCGAAGTGTTCAATGCATTTACCGCGCCGATTTGAACAGAACAAGCCTGTGCGGGGAGTTTAAGTCTTTTCGCAAGATCAGATGTGACTAAAAGGGGTTGTCGCGCAAGTGTCAAGCAAGGCTCGCGCTTTCATCAATTTATCGAAATTATCTCGAACACAAACGATTGCATTCATCAGTAGTGTTGGTTCAGGGCTTTCGGACGAAATCTCAAAAACGTTCGACTCTAGTCATTTATTTGACTGAGTGCCTGAACTTGAAGCTTGGGTAGGAACGTTACTTATGGATGACCCAGTGAGAGCATGTGCTGTGCGAGTCGAATGAAGCAAGGTGTGATGAAAACTACCGCATTTCTTGCATCATGAAGAATTGCATCGACCAATATGCTTTCGTAGACAATTCCTACACAAACCTTTGGATTTGACGGCTTCCCATCGCTGATCCACAGTCAACGTCTCGAAGTACTTGCATTTAAAAGTTGGGCGATTTTGGGAACAATAATTACACGACAATTGAGTACTTGTTACAAAAGAACGCTCTCTGGTCTCACCCTTGTGCGTCTTGAGTGATCTCGCGTTTTGAATCTTTTGACGTTTATGGCCTGATTGACCCTTTGGATGGACGGAATTGTCGTTCATCGAGTGGATACGATAAACCGTTTCAGCGATAAAAGAATAAAAATCATCTAATGTGGGCAAGTTGTCTAATTTAAGAGTCTTCTCCCATTCTTCCCTGATTTCCTTAGGTAAAACACGCTCAAGGACACTCATTATGAATCGCGGTTCAGGTTCAACACCAAGCAAACTAAGCGAGCTTAAATTTTTTTTAACGTCGTCTACGATTCTAGAAAGATTACCGGGAGTTACTTCAGTAATGACTGCTGTATCGAGAATTGCATCAATATGCTTGGAAATTAAAATTCTTTTGCGAGCATATGATGCGTTCAACAAATCCCATGCATCTTTGTAACTCTGTTCAGACGCGCTTAAATGAGCTATTTTGTTTGCCGCCGCGCCTTGCAAACAACCTTGAGGATATTGGAACCTTACTTCGTAATCGGTATCCGGACGTTTGTCGATCCTGCTACTAAATGCGTTATAAAATGACATCCATTCTTGATAATCGCCGCCGAACTTGGGTAATTTTGCTATCGGGAGTTTAATTTTTTTTTGTTTTTCGACAAACGTTGAATTTCCTGCAGAATTACTACGCGAAAGATCGGCTTGTGAATTTTCCGAGTTCTGCAAGGTGTCTACATGTTCCGCAACTTCATAAAAGAGATTCCGAATTTGCTCTATAAATCCTGCGCCCTCATTTTCGGGATCCATCAATACTAATTCATCATGAAATTCTTCGTACGAGTGAAATAAACTCTTCAAGAGCGCTATGCGTAATTTTGCTTGTATAGGATTTACAGACGATTCGGCTAAAGCAGCGGCTAGTGCAGTCAGCTGACCTTGAAGAACTACACGTTTTTGAGCAATGAAATTAAATCGGTTTACAACTTTCGCAGTAGGAGCCATTTTATTGAATTTGGAATTGAACCTGAGAACAACTTTAGAGAGAAAGAGAGAGAAAACGACGTAGTAAGTGCGAGAAGCACGGTGGGATTGCGCGAGAGCGAGAACAAAGTGGGATTGTGCGCGAGCGAGAATAAAGTGGGATTGTATGTGCACGAGAGAGAGAAAAAGTCTCGCGCTTGCTATTTTCTTTCTGGTGATCTAATGGAGCTGGGCACTTTTTACACAAAAAGTTTGCAAGAATTCTTATAAAACAAACATTTAATTGCTCCAAGATGAGAGAAAGAATGGCACTTATCTTTTTACCCCGATGAGAATCCGTCCGCGCACTCCTCGTGCAGAAAGTCGAAGCGTCCGGGACGCGATGATGGTCAGAATACTTGCAGCAGAAATGTTGCTTGGAGGGAAAACGGGCAAGATGCTGTAACGTGCTGGTGAAATGTGCTTCACCTTGTGTCCCTGGTTTTTTTATGAATTTGTGTCCAATTATTTATGCTTCACCACACAGGAGGCACCAAAATGTATCGTCAGAAAAAAAACGGAATTTAGAATTTATTTAATTATTAATAAGTGAAGGTGGATAAATAAGTACAACGCAATTGGGTATAAAATGGATTGTTATATTTTTACCTAACAAGAGGGAAAAGCCTCACGGCATAAAAACCCTCTGAAGAATTGACAAAACTATATGCTAGAAAGAAAATGAACAGGGTGAAGCATAAATTGTTGTGCGTGTGGGTGTGTGTGTGTATGTGGATAATGTTCAAAAGGCGATGGAAATCGCGTCCTCGGGGAGTGTCCCTTGGTGACCTCCGCCATGATCTGCTCGAAAGCACGCTGCTTAAATTTGATGAGAGCACTCTCGTTTGTCAACGAAGTGGTCGTTGACCGTATTTGGATTTACAATAATAAGATTGTGGTCACAAACTCACTGCATTCACACATTCATAAACGCGAGCACGAAAACAATGTCGGGATACGATCTCGTGTCCCGAATCTAGGCGTTATTCACGATGAGGGGAGCACGATTCATCGAGTTCACTTGAATACTAAAAATTGGTGAAAATTTGCCACTCAAGTCAGAAGGGCCGAAAGAGGAGAGAGTAACTAGAAAAGACCGGCCCATTAGTTCGTAGTTCAAATCATAGTCGCGCTCAAAATATTCGAATTCGGTGAACTTTCAACCACACGATTCTATTGGACGTTTGTTGAAATTCACTACTCGTATTCTTGAAGCCAATAAGACTCATACTTCTGATCTAGCTGTGGCTATTATTAAAGTGAATGTTCTGCGAGTTGAATGCAATATAACTACTGGAGTTTACATCAACGATCGCAAAGAGCACACAATTCATGAATTATTTCCTGTTGTACCACCACGATGTAAGATTGTTGAAGTACCGTCACATGTCATCTACCTCCCAATCGCCGTGAAGAGAATATATCAAACTCAGCTCCGTATAGTTGATCAAGACGGAGATTTAGTGAATTTCCGCAAGTCGCTAATACCTCAGAACGTAACCTTTCTGACACAGCTTGGTCTAAAGATCAAACCTCGTGGAAAAAGAAACTGAAGCGACCATTCATGATATTTATCATCTCCTTCTGTTGCAACGAAAATGGTAGAAATACTAAACATTCAAAGACCAGTGAGATTTAATGAGTCCATAGCTCAATATGAGGTTCATGCACATCAGCCTTATGCCTCATCGTCATTCAAAAATAGTAATGAAATTCGAATTGCTGTCCAACAACAAGATTTGTGTGTACTAACCAGCAAGAGTTCACTGCATGTGTATGGAAGCCTGGCAAGGCCTGATGGAGTAACAGCTGTTACTGGTACAGCACTAGTCAGCAATTCCATCTGCTATCTGTTTGACGAAGTTCGTTATAAGCTCAATGGTATTGAGATTGATCACCGTAAAAATGTCGGTCTCACTAGCACCATAAAAAGCTACGCCTCACTTACTACTAGACAAATTTATTCTATAGAGAATGCAGGATGGCTAAACATCCTGGAAGGAATGAAACGTCTGACTGATCATGCGGGATACTTTGATGTCACTATACCACTCAGTATGATCCTAGGATTTGCTGAAGACAATCGGAAGATCGTTGTAAATGCAAAGCATTAACTCATCCTGACAAGATCACGCAGTGACTTGAATGCCATTGTTCAAGCACGGCAAGCGCCAGGAAACGAAGAGCAATATAAGATCTCGATTCATGAAGTGGAATGGATGATACCATACGCAATGGCTTCGGATGAGCAAAAGAAAAATTTTCTGAACATCATTGGAAAAGATTTTCTCATAACTATCAGTTTACGCACATGGGAATTGTATGAATACCCCATGCTTCCCACCACCTCAATACAAATATGGACTGTGAAAACGTCAACTCAGTTGGAAAAACCACGGTACGTTATACTGGATGTCCAGACAGGTAGAAAGGATAGGCTATCCAGATATGCTAATCGCTTCGATCACTGCAATATAACCAATGTCAAGTTATTCCTCAATTCACCGTACGATCCGTATGGTAATTTAAATCTGGACTTTGATCATAATCAGTTTGCACTACTTTATGAGATGTATGCAAACTTTCAGGCAGCCTCCCATGGTAAAGAGCCTAAACCAATGTTGAAGAAAAGTGATTTCAAAGAATACAAATAAATTGCACGACCATTACTTGTGTTGAATGCCACTACTATAACTCAACAGTCTGATTTTCTTAAAGCTTCTAGAACATTTGTGCGCATGTGCAATGAGTGCGGTTATGTCTGAGAAGTGGGGATAGTGAACTATTGAAGCAGTGAAATATTGCAGTAGTTCCATTGAACAAAGTGCAGTGAGGAAGAGAAGCAAGCCTCCGGTATGTGACATAAGACACAACGCCTAAATACAACTCTGTCCAGCTGCAAAGCGGTTAAGTAAGCAGGTGAGTAATCTCAAGAATGCCCGATGGAAATGGCTCCGATATCGAAGGGTTGAATGGTGAGTTGAACGCCGAAATTATATACACGTCTATTAACCATTTCTCTCAGGAAATGTCCACAGTGAGCCCCGTAATGAATCTTGTTGAATCCATTCCTAACAACACATCCGATGTCAACCTCACATCCGATCCTAATTCCAAAATGGTTAAGCCTTCCAGAAAAAGAGGTCTTGACCTGCCACAGGGTTCTCATAAGTCTCAAACTGAAAAAACCAAAGTCTTGTGTGATGAAAGCAATCAGCCTGACAATTTACATATAGGTGTACCAAATAATATATATACACTCAACAACAAATATCCTTACTTTGTCACAATCCAAACCACACAGTGAACGCTTCATCCACTGTCCGTTGGTAGTATTCTACATAGAACCTTTCCCGATATGATCAGAAGTATTCATGAAGATAATAAAAACAGTGTCTCCGTTGAGTGTGAATCGGGTTCAGATGCGAACAAAATCGTTCTAAATAATCACATTCTGGGCGAGTCGAAACTCAATGCATTTGTTCCTAATTACAGAGTCTCCCGACAAAGTATTTTAAAAAATGTACCCACCGACATGTCCACAGAGGAAATCAAAAACTTTGCTGGAGCAAGCAAAGGTTGCACAATCTTAGAAGTGCGTCGCTCCACTCGAAAAATTGATGACCGGATATGTGATTCCCCAATTATTGCAATCACATTTGAGGGACAAGAAGTCCCCGAATATGTGTTCATTTATCAATTCCGTGTTAGGGTCGAACCATATTTCACTCCAGTGAAAATGTGCTACTCTTGTTTTCGCTATGGCCATGTGGCCTCTCAGTGTAAGAATCAAAGGTGCCTTCATTGTGGGGATAAACCACACAGTACAGATGTTCCTTGTCAGAAGCAATCTGATTCGCCCGTTTGTCTGAATTTTAAAGGTCCGCATCTCGGAAGAGACAAAACCTGTTCGAAGTATAAAGAACAGCAAGACATCAGAAAAATGTCTGCATTTAGAAATATTGCAATCAAAGAGGCTTCTTAACCCTTTGCGGCGCACATTTCTGTGCTAAACTTGCAATGGGTATCAATGATGTTTCCAAGGTTTTTGGGGTCGCTGATCACGAATCCGGTATCATAATTTGGTAATTCAAGATGGCGGATCAAATATTGCGGCTATTTCAGATAGAATTGCGATTTTCTGAGTAACTCACTTGGGAAAACGTATACGGGGCTTTCCGAGGTCGTTCATCACGAATATGAATTCAGAATTTCAATATTCAAAATGGCGGACCCAATATGGCGGCTAGTACAGTTAGAATTGCGATTTGCTGAGTAATTCACTTGGGAAAAGGTATACGGGGGTTTCCGAGGTCGCTCATCACGAATATGAATTCATAATTTCAATATTCGAAATGGCGGACCCAATATGGTGACTACTTTAGGTTAGGATTGGGGTTTTCTGAGTAATTCACTCAGACAGCCACACCACTCAGACAGACACACCTAAAATAGCCGCTATATTGGATCAGCCATTTTGATTTTTTAAATTCTGATAACGGATACGTGATCAGCGACTTCGAAAACCCTTTTGTACGAATTTTCATACGATTATCTTAAAAAGTCTGTCTTAGGCCGAATTTATTCGAAAAAATCGAAAATCTTCTGTCTTTGTTTGTTTATAAATAATGAGTTAAATAAATTTTCAAATTTGTAATCAAAGCATTACGAAGCCTAAGTACTAATGATGGTGTAGAAGTTTATTCGAGAGCGATTGAGCTGAAAACGGTCGCGGTCTGTATAAAAAAGCTGAAAAAAGTTTGGTGTAACATATATGATACGCTGCGTCTCAAACGGTTAACTATACTATGTGCAACAGAAAACGGCGTTGTCAAAGAACCAACCACTGGATCTTCATTCATTGACGAAACCCACTGCTCTTCCTCCCCTCCCACCTCATCTCAACTACTCTAGCTTTCCTCAACTAGGTGATGTCGATCTTTATTGTCTCCTTGGTATAAATGCGAGGCCCACTTCTCCAGGACCCTTTTCCTACGCACAAGCTTTTTCAAAACCGAGCATACAACGTAGAACCCCAATGCCCCGTCAAAATATCAACACTCGGCAAACCTCAGAAAGCGTTAAGGATCATCGCTCTAATAATGATTCATCAACCAATGGATCTTATCTGCGGTTTATTGCCTCCAACCCACCTGAAAACCCTGATTTAAATGCTTCCTCTCCACAATTTGGGCAAACCTCAGCTCAGATGTTCTCTTTCTTAGCACAGTTTGTCACTCAATTTGCACCATTACTAGCTACTCTTAATCTACCTCAAAAATTCTTACCTAATCCCACTACTGCTTCTACATCTAGTGCATCATCCTTCTTATCAACACAAACATAGGCATGTAATGAACTACTTCCTAATTTATCTCAGTGTTACAACTACTTATTTATTAACAATAATGACCAAAATATCCTCATTGCGGTTAGAAACGATATTCCCTTTAATATTATCGATGTTTATGGAGTTGAAGACAAGTTGGATACTTTAGCTATTTCCATTGCTACAGATCTTGGCCCGTTATGCATAATTAGTGTCTACAGAAACCACTGTGCGAACATACAAGACATTAAATGGGATGAGTTCTTTGACTCAACAATTAATTAGAACAATATTTTCATACGGGGCGACTTCAATTGTCATCATACGTCCTGGGGTAGCTATCACTCGTGCCAGATAGAAATTAATCTCTTCTATCATGTACAACAACTTAATTGCAACATCTTCAATGATTTTATACCGGAAATTTTGGTTCGAGACATGATAAAACTTAGAATACCAGACAAATTTTGTAAATTTATTTACAACCTCACAACAAATAAACAAGTTCACTTCAAAATCAGTGGTAATAATAGGGGACCGTTTATCTTTAAAAAGGGACTTCTACAAGGTTGCATTTCAAGCCCAACTCTATACACTATTTACAACCTAGGTTTACACAAAGTGTTACAGCGCTTATGTAAAATACTTGAATATGCTAATGACATAACTCTCTATGTTACTTCTAAATCTCTGAAACAGTGCGTTCAAATACTGCAATATAGTCTAAACCGTTTAATTACATACTTAAGAAGGAGAGGTTTATCCATTTCACCTACTAAATCTAAACTGGTCATATTTTCAAACTCCAAATATATTCCTGATAACACCCACATCACTCTCGACAATATCAGTATTTATCCAAGTTCTGAAGCTTAATCCTTAGGAATGATATTTCAGTGTAACCTCCAATGAGACTTACCATTCAACAAAATGATAGATAAAGGAAACAAAGTACTTAATATCCTGAAGTGCTTGAGAGGTACTTGGTAGGGATGCAACCCAAAAACTTTAGGGGTTTTATATATCTCGTTGGCTCGTAGCTCCATGGAATATGAATGTCATGCATTGTCAATCTTCGCTAATAGCTGGTATGAAAAGTTAAGTGTTCTCCACAACAAGTTTCTTAGAATCATACTAGGTTACAGAATATCAATGCCAATTAATGTCATGCAGGCAGAATTAAAAGAATTATACATATTTAACAGATTTGTTCTGGTCACAGACAGATTCCTAATTAGATCCTTCTCTAAGTTCGATCATCCTGTACATGAGCCCTTAAAAAAGCTGTATAATTATTCTTCGCAAAACCAAGTTCCTTTTAACATTAAGAAAGGTTTCCTTATTTTAAAATCGTATATAGCATATAAAAATAAAGCTGCTGGGAAGGATTATCAACCCCTAATCTATCGTTCTGCTCCACCTATTAACTACCTTGTTGACTATACAATTCAATTATCTAACTTTCCTATTGATTTAAAAACTGGTAAATCACTTCAACAGAGTCGATACCTTGATAATGTATGTATGTATGTATACCATTAAGCCATTTCCCTTTCGGGGTAGGCGTGACACTACCTGATTCAGGTAGTGTTTCTAGGTGGATAGTTTTTTTAGTAAATAACTACGAGTGTGGACTCACCACACCCACGAGCCAACAACACGCAGTAGTATTCCCGAATGGTCACCCATCCAATTACTAACCGCGCCCAACACTGCTTAACTTCATTGATATAACGAGAACTGATTTTTGCAGCGTGGTATGGCCGTTGGCCATATTTCAAATATATATTTTCCAAATGTATGAATGTCAGAACGTTTTTCTTCACGGATGGTTTCAAAACATCAGACAAATCCGTAGGTCTCGCAATTTTCTCCCCTCAACTAGATGTATACTTGAAATATAAAATCCTCCCAGAAGTTTCTATTTTCACTGCAAAGGCAATAGCAATATGCGAGGCTATAGAATTTATCCTAAACAACAAGATCTCTCACTCTATAATATTCTTAGATTCATGAAGTGTCCTTCAGGCCTGTCAGAGTTTTAACACTTTTTCTTCTACTTCATACTTGATATATAAAATTTATAATTTATTACACATTGCTAAAAACAATGAAGTTATTATAGAACTGGTTTGGATTCCTGCACACAAAGGCATTCATGGCAAAGAAATAGCTGATAATTTGGCTAAGGCAGGTGCTACGGAAGGTGAAGACCTTCATTACTTAATCCCTTATACAGATCTCTATCAAATGGCATATGAGAATGCTTTTAAACGATCTAAGGATGCCTGGATTCAGAAAAGTTGTATCACAGGAAAGCATTACTTTGATCACTATTACCTGGAAACAAGAAAGACATGGTTCACTAAATTGTAAGCAAAGAGAAGAGACATCGTGACAATAGCTAGAATTAGATCTAATCATTATGGTTTAGCTCACAGTTTATTTAGGAAAAATCTTTTAGAGTATAGCGAATGCCTTTTTTGTGGTGAAGTAGGTGAGGATATCTTTCTAAGAGATTGCAACTTACTTATTCAAAAATAAATAAATTTTAACAGAAATGAAACAAAATTTTAAACGGAATCTCATTTCCCGGGCCTAATTTTGAACGCGTTGTCACTAAGGAATAGCGCCAGTGCGCAGTTTCGACTGCTGGCTGGACCGTCGTATTTGGATTAACCTAACCTAATAGACGTGGCCAGATAGCTCGACGCTTTTTACAGCAACGGAGTACGCTCCAGACCTAAGGCTATATATTCTTCCCAGAACGGGAACCAAAGAAGAAGAATAAGAAAGTGCAGTGAACTGAATGTTTGAGATCTGGCGAGAAGAAAAATCGAGATGCCTTCGGGAAAGATGGATCTCAAAGCTCTGAATTCAGTTGGTCGAATGGTTGAGGTTATGCCTACCAAACCGTTGTCTGACCTTACCCTAAATAAGAAGCATGTTGTGACAAGAGTTCGAAAAGATCGAACTAAATATGGCACCAGAATTACCGCTGAATTAGAAAACCAGTTTTCCGTTCTCTTACCTGCCAGAATTGTGAAAGTATTCGTAGATGCACAATGTGAGAAGACGTTTGAAACCCTGGAAGAAGCAGCCAAAACAAATAAACTCTTCTTTATCTACATTGGCGGACAATATAATAATTTTGAATTTGAATATGTGCAGTAGACACAATTTTTAATATCAATGACACATTGTAAAACAAAAATTGTGAATAAATATTCACATTTATTAAGAAAGAAAATTGCTTATTTATTCTAGATTAGACTCAGATCATATTCAAGGAATATTTTTATTTCTAAATTTCTATTTTTAAATCTTACAGTACAGTTTTAAATATCAACTCTTGAATCATTTGAGATTATTTAATTCCTCTTCTTTTTTCTAAATTTATTTTCCAGAAGTTGACAGCTTAGGTGAGGATGTTAATATTGATAAATGTGTTGATATTGGTGAAGATGGTAATTGTGATCGTAATGATGGTAAGTATTGAGGTTCGGATGGTGAAGGTGGAAGTGGTAGGAAAAGTAATTGCAACAGGGTTGGATCTATTGAATGTAACGTGGAAAATTGCGATTTTGTTGTAACTGAAAGAACATGTGCCCTTTCCAAATAACCTGGATGTACTGGATCCTATGCTGTGTCTGCTGGAATCTATATAAGAATGACAGAGTTAGGAAGAGTATGCATTCAGTTAAGTTTTAAAAGAAAAAAAAAAGAAATTATAATATAGCAAACTTTTTCCTGTAAAATCTGTTTTATTGTTCGCTTGTTGATCGCAAATTGAGGTAAAGGAAGATCAGTGGTTTTTAGTTCGAAACGAGCATCATTCTGATGTGCTGATTTGCAGCAGCACCCATGTGTAGCATTTTCTTCTGCCTTTGAAAACAATCTATCAGCAGATGATGATGCAGTTGGACTACACTTAACTCCTAGAACTAATGGCAGTGAGAAAAAGAGAGATATATGAGATAAGTGTTATTAGAAGATTGTCACTGATTGAATTGTAACTGAATAGATAACGATCATATGTACTTTTAAAAAATTTTAATTCTCTTTTACAGCCATTTTTTGAAATGTTTTTCATTAGTAAATCACCTAAATGTATGGAATTTAGCATGCAAAGAGTCAAAACACACATATGTATGTCTTGACTGTTTCTAATGAGAAACGAAGTCGTTTCCCATTAATAACGATTAAATGCAACTTTATCGACATAAAACTGCTTTACAGTATATCTGGCTATTTAAATTTCAAATGAAATCATGGTATTGCTTTTTCTAAATTCAAATTATAGTATTTTTTCTTCTTTTAAATTTAAACTCTTTTTTATAAACATATTTTCATTTGACTCATCATTAAATCGCCTGATTATGTGCAACGCAACATGTTTGTGTGCGCATTCATGAAATAAAAAGTTGTATCATTCTTCTGTCATAACGCTTTGTCGGTATGTGTACCAACTGTTGACGCCTTGATCTACTAGACTTGTGAAATATAAGCCTAAGAGTAACACACTATAACAAACTATTGTCACAGTACTAATTTGTCGCATCGCGTTCCTTTTATGCTAATCAAGTGCAAGCGAAGCTACAAGCTAACATAGAATGATACACAAAAGTTTTATTTGTTTTCTTTCTCTTTTATTTAGAAACCGCTTTTGAGAGCTACATTCTTTCCATAGTAAGTATTTCACATGTTTTCTACCCATCTAAATTTTAGGCAACATAGCTTTATGCTATAGTTTAAAAAAAATTATCAGATAAATTTAAAAAAATTATTTGTAAGGAAAAAAAGACTCTTAAGTGTTTGAAATTACATTTTCTGATTTTTTTGAAGCCCCTTTGTTTGTAGATTTCTCATCGTGAGCTGTATCCAGTTTCATAGGTTGTGTTTTTTTTGCGTGTGATAGTGGCTAGAGGCAGAGCTTCAATGAAATGTGTATATCGGTTCGCACCTGCTTTGTTTATGTTCGCAGAAGATGATGAAGGATGATTATCATCACTACTTACGTCGGACAATCTTAAGTCTGCCCGTAAAATCGATTGCTATGAGGATATGGCTAACTGTTTAGGAGTTGGTGTCGGCAGAGAGGATTGCGACGGTTTTGCATTTCACTTCGCATGAACTGAAAGGGAGGGAAGTGATGATGAAGGACGCTTCTGCCCTGCAATGGGGTATGGATCTGCTGGTAATTGTATTGATGATGGTAATGGTAGCGATGATAGTAGCGACGTTGGTATTGGTGGTGTACAGGCAAGCGATTTGTTTCTGATGATGATGATGTCGAAGATGACGACGATGATATTGCGGAAGCGTGTGGTCTACATGCCTTTTTTTATTTCTGGATGATGACGATGAGGGTTGAGTTGTTGGTGATTGAAGTGACGTTAACGGGGATGACCTGCGGTCATAACGTACAACCATTGACACCTGCTAAAAAAACAAACAAAAATGTGCAATATTCTATCAAAAAATTACCCCAACTTTCGCATGTGGAGGTTCTACGCTTGCCCTAGCTATGCGTAAGAGGAGCATGGTGCGGCTTATGGCCATGCTAACGTGCTGTCACATTGTGTTTCTCTTGAGCGTCCAAGCGTAAGCGCAGTATGTCTTACCTTCAAGGGCTTCTCACTTGTGTCGAAGATTTTTGGTAGCGTGATCGCAACATGAATTTGTGGTATGCTGGATTCAGCAGAGACCCTGCCAGTCTCTCCAGACTGTTCAGACTTCTTGGGTACCTAAGAACACACAATAAAATCAAACTATTAACACAAAGCAACACTTCACGCTGCACGAAGAACACTTTTCACTACACGAAATACAACTTACTTTTTTTTGCATTGAGAACCATTGCCACTTTCTTTTTGTTTCTTCTTCTTGAGACACTTTGAATAGATCACTGAAATGGAAACTGAAATGCACGCCTCTGGTTATGGGCTTTTCAAAGACAAGTCCCCACCATGCCCTACCGGGACAGGGAGCGTGGGGAACCCCACCGCGAAGCGCCATGGCGTGCACCTGAATTTTGGCGTCGCACACTCGCGGTAAAGTTGAGGTGACATTTACCGACTTTATGTTCAAAAACGACTGTGAGTAAATTAACACCGAAGAGAACCTTTTTGCGCATTGATCTTTTACCGACTAAGGTGACCTGCATCTTAGCACGGACACGAAAACTGAACAGACGGTAGCGCCCTCTGTTGCCGGTAACAACTTATTGACTAGCGGCATATTAGCACGGCATGATTATCGTTTGTCGGTAAATTACCGGTCACTGTTTTACCGACGTTTAGCTTGGAACCGAACCCTCCGGCCGAACTGGCATTACTATACTACTCATGAGGTTCATTCCGAATTGCATCTTTTAATAAAACTAATATTAGATCTTCCTTCTCGTCAAGAAAATTGAATAATAATTGTAGAATTTCTGCCATGGCGTATAGCAACCTACTGCCACAGACGATAAAACTGCACTGATATAGAGGGTGCAGTCGTCGCATTAGAAATCAAACATGCGACTTTGACCATAAGGCCGAATTTGCAGGTATCCCGCCGTGCAGCCAACTTGGACTCAGCTGTAGCATTCGAACTCCACCCTTACACCCTCGCCGCGCCATAAACGCCTCTGTGGTACACTATACATGGCTTGACTTGTCTACATCCAGAGCGGTGAAACTTGCCTTGTGCCTTTGACAGTAATAAAAAATAAAATTCGCTAAATCAGATCAGGCGCCTCCCCAGGTTGCGGATAGGGGAGCGCCTCCCAGATATGGGTGGCATCGGGGAAATCAAATACCCGGGGTGGACAAAAACCAGCTAGGGGACGGAACTTCGAACAAGAAACCAGTTATGAGCGGGTACGACAAAAACACAATACCCTAAGGGAGTAGAAATCTCCCCGCCGGTTCCGATCGGGTGCAAGCCCCGGTGGCCAGTGCCGGTTCCATGGATTTCGGGGCGAACCAATCGTACTTTGACAGGAGCGTCTGCGAGGTGCTGGGTGGTCCTTTGAACGTGACGGAGCAGGTGGAAGTACCGATCAAGAAGGTCGCAGAAATGGATGCCAAACTCTCAGAGACGTATGCTCTCTTTGAAGAGTTACGAGGCACCATAAAAGAAATGGTGTACTTTAGCAGCATAAAGAGGAATATGTGGCTGCCAATCAGGGATGGGGTGGAACGAGCGGAGCGGCTCATGAACGAACTGCGCGATCACTCCATGATAACCGAAGGGCTTCATAGGGATCTGATCGAGAACGTTGGACGAACGGCCAGAACGAGAGCCATGCTTCGAAAGGAGAAGGCAAAGAAGAAGACAGACGAAAGCTGCACTCAGACTGAGGAAGCCGCGGCAGCTTTCAATCTCCGTGATAGGAAGCGAGAGAGGGAGCCCAACCTGACTCCAGTAGAGATGAGTCCTTCCAAGCTGAGAAGCAAAAAGCCGAGGACACGTAACGCTCCAGCGCCAACGACCTCGACACCAAAAAAAGGTGAAAAAAAGCAAGAGTCCGTGCCAAAACGGAAGAAGAGGCAGATGCGAGCTAGAACCGAAGCGGTCCTTATCAAACCGACCGAGGGACTTAGCTACGCGACGGTCCTCAAGGACCTTAAGAAGAAGGTGAAACCTGACGCCCTTGGCGTAAAAATCGAGGGGGTCAGGCAAACTAGACACGGCGAGGTTCTGGTAGAACTGGGACCTGCATCAAAGGGCGTAGCTGAGCTGTCGGCTGCCATCAGGGAGGCGCTTGGGGACGGGGGTAGCGTACGTGAGCTTGTCCCACGCACCGAGGTCGAGATTCTGGACCTCGATAGGACGACAGATGTAGAAGTAGTAGAGGAAGCCGTTCGGAAACATTTCGGCAAACCGGTTTGTGTCATCAGGGTCAGCCTCACGAAAAGACAATTCAGAGGCAATCTGAAGGCTTTCGTGGAGCTGGCGGAAGATCTGGCTATCAGTCTGATATGCATTGGACACCTCGAAGTGGGGTGGGTATCCTGCCGTGTGCACAAGAAGGCGGAGGCAATAAGGTGCTACCGCTGCCTAGGCTTCGGCCACATGGCAGCGAACTGCGAGGGTCCAGACAGGACCAAATCATGCTGGCGATGCGGCAAAAAGGGGCATAAAGCTGCGGTATGCGAAAGCACACCTCAGTGCTACCTCTGCGCCGCAAAGGAAGATAAGCCCCGGACAGAACATCACCCGGGGACAAGGAGTTGCTTGGCGTTCAGGCAGGCAGCCTCGCTGAGGAAGCCTCTTGAACGTGCAAGCTAACATCGTAGCTGGGCAGGTCCAACAAGAAGCCCAGTTCACTGGAAGTAATCCAAGCACGGCCAAAAAAACGGCACCCCCTGTAATAATGCGAAAGCGGTTTCCGGGGGTCAATATAAGAAATTATGAGAGATTCGATAATACAACTATTATGTTGGAAAATCGTCCATTTGGATCAATTTGGTATCAATTTATTAGTTGTATTTTCAATATGAAAACACGAATTCTCGACAAAATACATCAACTTTTGACCATACAGTTTAATATTCTACCAAAAATGAATTTTCATTAAAAATGTAATTGTTAATATTTCAACCAAGAAATACCAATCATCAACCAAATACTTGAATCCTCAACTTGCACATCTTAATTTACAACCAAACAGCTGGATTTTTCACTAAAAAACTTCACTTCCTACCAAAAGAATGATTTTTCAACGAAATACGTGAATTTTCAATAAACAGTTAAATTTTCGATTGAGAAGATTTATTTTAAACCAAAAAGATTAATTTTCCATTAAAAATATGATAGTTGATATTTCAACCAAAAAATATTTAAATTTGAAAATTAGAACAGTTTAATCGAATGAAAAAAGACAATATTCAACAAAAAATTTGAATCTGCGATTAAAACATATTAATTTTCAACCAAACAGTTGCATTTTTAACAAAGAAGATTAAATTTATTCCAAAAGAAACGAATTTCCGAATGAATAGTTGAATTTTGAACTGAAAGGATTAATTTTGAATAAAATACATGACTTTTTGACTAAAGAGTTTAATTTTTAACTAAAAAAGATTTAATTTTTTTCAAAAATAAAACAGTTAAGTTTTAAATCGAAAAAATTGATTTTCAATTTAAAAAAACGGCCCCACATCTGAAAATTTCAAAAATCTTTTCAAATATGCATGGACTCTGCCACACTGATTTCACTAACTTTGAACGATCCATAATTTTGATCAAAAAATGAAACTTTCCAAACAAAAATTGCTCAATAAACTAGACAACCCTCGCGGCTGCTCGTCTAACCTGCTACTAGAAGCAGTCGCAACGTCTGGTTTGTTTGTCTCAAACTTTTCGCACACCTGCCACCGCAGCATTGAAAAGGGTGCCATAAGATTTGATCGAACGCAGTATATTGAGTGACGCTTACAGCTCCCGCCGTGCGGCCAGCTTGGGCTCAGCCGCAGCATTCGAAATCCCCCTTTAGGCAGTACAATGTAAGGATCTGCGGCGCTGCGTCGGCTCTAATTCGTTGCTATTATCAGCTGTACCTTGTGGCTGCGAGAGACGGAGGGGTTCATCTCGAACTCGATGACGACGCGTCGTGGTAACGAGCTTAATGGCCTGGCAGATGAGATTGCCCAAAGACCGTACCTTCATTTAAGCAATAATCGAAGGTCGACTAGAGAGTTTCAATAGCTATTAGCATCGGACAACGGGGGTGTCATATTGACTGAATTGGCATCTGGGACAAGGTCGATTCATATTGCACGTTAAAATGATTAGACTATACTTTCATCTTTTTATCTTCCACCTATATGCGGTTTTCTGGATACTCCTTTTTATTTCAGGTACGTATAACCAAAAATATATAAATATAAGTAAACTATAGCTAAGTCTGTCAACAAAAACTTTATGTCCATTCTAGTAAAAAAAAGTTTAAAAATTATTATTAAATAAGTCAGTAATTTATAATAACTTATCGCTCCGGGTTGGTCCAATTCGCCATAACTTCTCAAAATCAGTCTGTCAAGTGTCAAATCATGAACTCAGTAATAAAGTTATATTTTTATATGGCATTCCGGCAGTCCTGGGAAGTCATTTTAAAGCTAAATACGTCAGCGTATGTCAGCGCAACAGCTACGAAATGTCCTTTCAGATGCTGACAAGTGCGAAGAGTTAATAATCCAGTAGCCAGTTACACTTCTGTATGCACTAATAGTGCCGCTCAGTATCTTTATTTTAAAAAGTCTACAAAAATCCCCTGGTTATGAATATCAAGGGTGTTTTTTTAAAATCCTAGTCATTTCTTATTTATACCATTTTTATTGTCTATTATATTATTTATAGATGCAGACGGGATTTAGGGCGGGTAGGAGTACTATCGACAATATCTGCGTGCTGCAGCACGTGGTGGATAGAGAATCAGCGAAGAATGGGACGAGAGTGTACGCGTTTTTTGTGGATCTCAAAGGCGCGTTTCCATCGGTGGATAGGGGGAGGTTGTGGGAGGCAATGGAGAATAGGGGAGTAGAGAGAGGCCTAATTGAAAGGGTAAGGGAGATATATGAAGACACCAAAGACAAGTTAAGAGGAGGGGAGGGGATTTCGTAGGGATTCTGGATGGATAGGGGTCTAAGGCAAGGGTGAGCACTTAGCCCAACGCTTTTTGCGATTTTAATTGCGGATATGGAAAGTAAGCTGGAGGCCGGGGTGGTAGGAGGAGCCAGAATAGGAGGGGTTAGAATTTGGTCACTAGCGTATGCAGATGACATAGTGTTGCTGGCATCCAGTGAGGAGGCGTTAAAGGAGATGATGAAGAGTCCAAGGTTATGGTGTTCAGAAAAAGAGGGGGAAGAGATAAGGGAAGGGAGTGGAAGTGGAAGGGAAAGGATGTACAGGAGGTGAAAGAGTTTGTGTACCTGGGCTTCGTGTTTCGAAGAAATGAGGGAGTGGATGGTCACATAAAAGAGAGAGTGAGGAGGCAGTGGCGGCGTAACATGGGTTGGCACCCGGGGCGGTTGCGGTGTGGTACTTTGGTTTTGTCACCCCTTATTGCCCCTTATTGGCACCCCTTGATGCTTGGCACCGGGGCTGGCACCCGGGGCGGACCGCCCCCACCGCCCCCCTCTTACGCCGCTACTGTAAGGAGGGCAAATGTGGTGATGAGGCAGGTGTGGGGGTTGGGAAAGAAGTTATTCGCAGATGATTCTGGAAGGAGAATGAAGGAAAGTGAAGAAGTAAATAGAACGCAGGAGAGGTATGTAGAGTGGACCCTGGGGTTGCCAAGGAACACACGCCTAATTATATTGTCAGGAGGGAAACGGGGAGAACGAGCGTAGGGATTCTAGCTGGGAGCAGGGCGTGTAAATATGAGGAGAAATTTTTGGAAGAGGGGGGAAGTAGGCTGGTTAGGGAGTTGGTGGGAGAAGGAGAACAGGGGAGGGGGTGGGAAGATGGAGGCGGAGAGGGAACGGTATTTTAGAATGAATGGACTGCAGATGGATGAAGTGAGAAGGATGCACGAGGAAGGAAGGAAGGTTTACGACTTGGTTAAGCAAAACAGCATGGGGAGAGAGAAGACAGAAGGGGAAGAGAGAATACGAGAGTCAAGATTTAACGGGAACTATGTGTGGATTATGCCAAGGGCAAGAGCGCAATATTTATGTGTGAAAGGAGAGAAAGGAAGTCAGGAACTTATAGCGAGGATGAGGTGTGGGTGTATGGAGGGTTTCAATAGGTTCTGGCTCTCTCGGGAGAAGAGGATGTGTGAACTGTGCGGAAAGGGGGATGCAAGAGTGGAGCACTGGTTGGAGGAGTGCGGGGAGGTGGAAAGAAGTGAGATAAGCATGGAGGCATTGTTGCATGAAAAGGGGGAAAAAAGGGCAGTAGCATGGGTGAAGGGAGTGTTGGGTAAGATGGAGATGAAGAGAAGGAAGGAGGAAGAGGAGTGGAGAAGGAAAGATTGTAAACAGGAGAGAAAGTAGATATAAGTAAGATGTATATATTGTAAATAGTAGATAAGTAATAGGTATTAACTGCGAAAGCAGAGGTTGGCAAGCGAGGCAATGCGAAAAAGTAGGGACATGCGAGCGAGGCGAGGCGAAGCGAGGAAGGCAAGGCGATGCGAGCGTGCGGCTTAGAGATAAGGAATGGATGGATGTTAGTTTTTAAGGGTTAGTTTTAAAAAAATTCTGTAAAAATGGATGTGTAAGCAAGTCAATTTTTTAAGGCCAGCAGGCTGAAAAATAAACATTTATCTATCTATCTATTATTCATAGATACATTTTTTTATAAAATTATATTTGGAAAGCTCACTGAAAAATAAAACTTTTATGCTCTATAAAATTTGTTTACAGAGTTAACCGTTTTCAAGTTAGAGCGTTATAAACAACTGAATTTTCACTAAAATTGACATTATTGTGGCTGGATATCTTGACACCTATTGGGTCCAAAAATGTCGAAAAAAACTGAATCATTTCTCAGGACACTTGCTTCACGTAGAAACAAGGAATTTTCCGATGGGGCTAAAAGTTTTGCTAAAATTCAAGTATTAACATTGGTACTTTTTTATCAACTACGCGTACAATATTTTGTACCTCGTAGTGAAAAACTTTATTAACAAGGTCGACGCCATAATTTTTGTTTCATAATTGAAGAAATCACGCTTATTACAAATACTTTTTGCATTGCAAAAATCTCAATTTTTGTGTTCAAAATATTATAAACGTAGTTGATGAAAAGTACCAATTTTAACACTATATCCACTATATCCAGCCGCAAATATGTCAATTTTAGTGCAAATTCACTTTTTTATAACGCTCTAACTTGAAAACGGTTATTCTATAAAAAGTTGTATAACACATACAAGTTTTTTTTTTCAATAAGCTTTCCAAATATAACTTTATAAAAAACTTTTGATGATAAATAATAAAAGTGATAATAAAATTTGTTTAAAAAAATCTGCCGGCTGCACGGGCACATTCTATTCGCGCGCTGTGCGCGCGGCTCTCAAGTTCGAGCGCGTCCAGGGCGCGCCACTGTCTGTTCTCGCGCTTCGCGGTCGATAATGTATTCACCTAGCGCTACGCGCTCGGTCTTTGTATTTCCTCCACATTTGTGCGTAGGCCTTTCAAAATCAGAGGTCAAAGCATTGGCAACTGTCATTTGGTGATTGTGAATTCTATATTGTTAAAAAACACATTCACATCACGTATCTCCTGCTTCGCACTCGATTTCGTCGGAAATGCGAACTTTTCTCAATTATATTCAACTCTATTATATCAAACTTATATTATATTTATCTCTGTATCTCGTTCTGGGGCTGCTTATTCAGATATTACAAAATAAAGTACAAAATTTATTTTTATTGATTACTGTGATATTTTTTTCTTATTTCGCATTAAATTTTATTCTCGGCTACCCTGAAAAATGTATCATTTCAAAAAATGTATATCATTGTAATTCATACTATGCATTGGTATTGGAACAAAAGTGTTTTCATTGTCTTGTTTTTTTCCTCCTGTGTCGCTTTTCCAGAAATTTAATTTTCTTGTTATTAATCATATTTTTCAAGGTTAAAGGGAAATTGTGTTCATTAATTTTTTTTCGTACCTTGTGTCGTTTTTGAAATAATTTTTTTTATTTTCAATGTTATTTTTTACGATTGAAACAAAAACTACGCGTCCTGTCAGAAAATGATTAATAACAAATTTGTAAATCTTTTTTTAGGTGCACGATTTTTGTTGAATCATCTTTTTTCGCATCTTGCATAGTTTGACCGCAAAATGGGATTTTTGATTTTTAATTATTTTTTGTGCAAGCAAAATTTGAGGTTGCGATTTTTCGAAAAAATTCAAAAACTTGTTATGGCTAATGAATTTGTCTTTTCTTTTCACACTCTTGAAAATTGTGCCGATGCACAATCAAATCCGAGAAGTCTTTTGAAAGTCATCCGATATACAGACCACAACCAGAACGACAACGACGACGACAGACAGACAGAAACCGACGTAAAATCTATTTTTTCTGACTCAGGGGGCCTCAAAACGTCGACATTTAATGGAATCCGCGAAACACATTTCTCATATAAAACGAAACCTCCTCATTGATATGAGAATGTAAAAAATGACTGGAATTTCGGAAAAAAACATTATTGACATTCATAATCAGGGGACTTTTGCGGACTTTTCAAACCAAAGATACTGAGCGGCACTGTTAGTGCATACAGATGTGTTAGTGGCTACTGAACTACGAGGGTTGCATTTTATATTTCGGGAATGGGCGATCCTGCTGCTGCCGTATAAAAACCGATGTCTCTATTGTTAAGTTTGACATTTTTTAATAATTTTTTACTCGGAACGTTTTGACGTGCGGGCGCGATTTGTGTTGTGTACAGTGACTTGAAATGACCGCTTCACACATGATAAGTTCCTCAGCATAGGTAAGGACATAACACGACTGATTTATGATAGTACTTATGTCTAGATATAACTGGTTAACAGTAAGTGTGCACAATGCAAAAAGCACAAGCTTTTGAAGCATAAATAAACCAATTAATTAAGCTTCCCGGGTAAAAAAATTTTGGTATGGGATTGATCTAGGAAAACATCTGTGAAATCGTATGGGAGTGATCTCTCAGATAGTATATTGAAAGTATGGCATTTGAGACGATCCCATACTTCATGTATGTTTGAATGAAGTATAGTGGATGTATAGCCCAAATATAGCTAAAGTATAGCGATGTATAGTTGAAGTATAGGGGAAGTATTTTTGAAGTATATCTGAGAAGTATAGCTGCAGTATAGATAAAGTATATCTGATGTTCAGTCAAAGTATGGCTAAAGTATATCTTATAAGTATAGCTCAAGTATGTGGATTATGTCTGAAGTATAGGAAAAGTATGGCGATAGGTATAGTCGTATCATTGCTGATGAGAAATAATCAGTTATCTGAAATACATGAAAATAGAGATCCAGAATCATAATTTTCATAATGTCAAAGAATATTGTTTGTAAATTCTAAAATAAGTAGAATGCAAATAAGAAAAATGTCAATTGTAACATAAATTTATTAACTTTATGAAATTTAACACTAAACATTTCACCTAAGTAACAATTTTATTGAACCTTTTTATGCTATTGATATTATGTTTAGGAATCAAAGATTCTGGATCTCTTACCAATATATATGACATAACAGTCACATAAGTAGTTCATTGTATATCCGCTGCATATTGTATATCCTCACGAACAATATTTAAAGTATAGTTGACTCACGAAATCACTCCAAACGCGAACTTTTAACATTTTTGGAGGAGCTGTCATTTATGATATATTATGTTTTATCAGGTTGCTAGGGTATCTTTGAAGAACAAATGAGTACAATTCTATGTCCGATACTTCTGCCATACTTAAGTATAGATGTAA
>CAKNXH010064428.1:321503-343814 GCA_932178445.1 Andricus quercusramuli | reverse complement strand
TATATCCCATACTTCAGCTATACTTAAGTATAGATGAAGTATATCCCATACTTCAGCTATACTTCAGCTATACTTTAGCTATACTTCAGCCATACTTCAGCTATACTTTAGATATACTTTATCGATACTATTTCAATATACTTGAAGTATGGGATCGTCTCATTTACCATACATTTTTTATACTTTGGAAAGTCAATGATTGATCACTCCCATACCTATGATTTTTACTCGGGTTGTTTAAACATCATGCTTACTCGCTGGGTTGTCCACACTACTGTAGCTGTGCACAGGTGTGAATGACTGACTGGAGAATGGCTAACTCATATACGCTTGTGTCTCAGTAGTGAGCCGGTAATCCTCAACTCAAAATAATTTACGCTGGTGGCCAGCAATTTTATTTTAGAGGTAGTCCAATCACTAATTACGTATATATTTTTTTTTTTTTTCTTTCTTTTATATATATATATATATGAAATAAGGAAAGTGCATTACTTCATCTTGATGCTTCACGTCTAAAAGCCAAAGTAAAGAAAGCAGAGGTTGGAAAATTTCACCAAGAGCTACTCGACAAGCATATGCACGGAAACTTTTACAGAAGTTTAGAAAAGCAGACCTTGTCAAAGGATCGAACTATTGCTTTCCTCAAACCATCAGGGCTCAATTCAGGTACAGAGGGTTTTATTTTTGCATGCCAGGACGGTGTCATTTCCACCTTAGCATACCGTGACCGCATATAATGTCAGTTAGTTCCCAGTGATAGGTGCAGAGCGTGTCATGCACACGCTGAGTACCTAGAACACATACTATCCGGGTGTCCGACCTACGCAGGAACGACGTACATCTATAGACATAATGCGGCCCTAAGAGTACTTTATTACCATCTTTGTCGCTCGTACGGTGTTGGTTGCGATCCTGCCCTGCCGAACGCTCCAAGGGATATAGAGTCAATTGTCTGAAACGAGAAGTGCAACATTTTCTGAAACTACGGTTTTCGTGCAGCAGTCTCCGTTGCTCACTCGAGACCTGAAAATGTTCTCCAAGACTTCAAGAAACGAACTATATTCGTGATCGAATTGTCGGCTCCGTCCGAATACAACATCACTCTAAATGAGAAAGAAAAGGAGGAGAGGTATCAAGACCTTAAGAAAGACCTGCAACGATTGTACCCAAAGTATTCGGTGCGAGTAATTGTCCTTGTGATTGGTGCTCTCGGAGGTGCGAAACTATCACTGGTTCGTAACTTTAAGCCACACCCACGTGCCAAAAATATGCCAAGGCACCAGCGAGATGGATGCAGAAAGCTGTCATCCTTGAGTCGCTGCGTGTCCTCAAGACACACGAGGGTTTCGCCGGCCTGTCATTGTGATTTCGTCGTGCCCTGTGACCACCCATCTCACGGTTGTGAGACGTGTCCATAGGTGTGCTTTACCGCGGTTCTACTAGGGGCTATTGACATTTTTTAGATAGCGGTTGCTCTTAGTGGGACCCTGCGGTGGTTGTTCAACTATTTTTTTAAATTATATATATATATATATATATATATATACACATATATATTCGGTTTCGGTTTCGATTCCCTTGGAATAGAACCGAAGGGCTTATGAAAAAGCCACCGAACGCGTCCTCGGGTTGCGGATAGAGAGTCCCCGTACCAAGGGTTTCTGCTGAATATGGTTACAATAATTAATAAGCAGTCGCCGACAATTGTTCAGGGATGGTCCCGAAGTAATAACCCCTAAGCGAAGGTGTAAGAACCGTGCCGAAAGCTGCATGGCACCTGGGTGAGGTGTCTTTAACGGTGACTCTGGGATACCGGGCGACGTCTCAGAATATCAGCCTTATCCTTGCACGCGGGGCTCTACAAGGATTGACAAACCCTTTCCCTAGCTGCTCGTGGGAACAACAATGAAACCAACAAGCCACCAAAATGTTGTAGATGCGGTTCAAAACGATCGAACGCGCAGAGCACCCGACAATAGATCGGCAAACAATGCCGATCATCCTAGTGTTCGGGGAGCTGAAAATAATTTAGATGGAAACACGACGACGAACCGGCGAAACGCCCACATTCAGTGGACGGATCAACTTAAGAATGACGTGCTAGACTGCTACGATGCCAGTATTATCCCTGTTTGCGGAGGCTTTATGGCGCGTATGCATACTCTGTGGTGCCAGAAACACCCAGAGCTTCAATACGTTTCGCATCAGCCTTTGCGAAATCAAGCCGACTACCTCCGGAAAAATGAATTGTACGCGGAGCGCTCCCTCAATCGCTGCTTGAACGAGCTGCAGACGAAGATGAAACGACATTAAAACCAATCGCAGAATGCAGGCACCTTCTGGAAGATGATCGCAATTTCAGTACAAGGAGGAACATCAACATGCAAGTTCCTCTTAAGCCCCAAGATCTGGCTGAAATGGATGCCTCCCTTCGTGGAGATATCTCGCAAGAGTCCGACCTGTGGACCATCAATTGCTCAGTTTATGGTGCTGCGAGAGCTTTGGCTGATTCAAATCGAAGGCTGAAACTGACGATGGATCAGAAGACCAGACGACGCTTGCATCAACTGAACAAGAAAATTGGATGGGCAAGACAGAATGCGTCCCGTGTTCAATGTGTGATTGACTACATAACATCTGGTAGACCGTTCACGGAAAGGGTTCGAAAGTTCGCCCAAGAACTAAGGACCTTGAATCACACACTGAACAAGTCAAAGCTGCTGACAATCAAGCAGCATATTGTTGAAAAAATAAGGCTGCTATCTGACGCAAGGAGGAGGATACAGAAGAGGGAGAGATGGAACAGGGAGAATCAACAGTTTCTTGCTGACCCATCACGCCTCTTCACTGATCCCCCTTTTTTTGTGAAAAATCCACCCAAGCCCAAGGAGGTAGAGACTTTTTGGAGAGAGGTGTACAAGATCCCGAAAACACTAGAGTTGAAAGAAGATACTGACAATATCATCCGCTTCAAGGAGTTTTGCGACAGCCTCATAAAATCTGAGGAGGAGTGCCCATCAGCCACTGCCGAAGAGGTGAAAAAAGCACTTAGAGGCACGAAGAACTTTTCCGGTGTTAAGCCAGATTGTATCAAGAACTTTTGGTGGAAGAAGTTTACTTCTAAACACGAACATTTGGCCCGCATATTCACCTCATATTTAAAATCGGAGACGCCCATTCTGCAGTGGCTGGTGTTAGGACGCACTATACTCCTACCGAAAAAAGGCAACTTGTCCAGACCAGAGAATTACATGCCAATAACTTGTTAAAACACACTGTATAAGATCTTTACAGCTGTCCTTAACAACAGGATTGTTCGACAAATTGAGCCTGTATGGCGAGAGATGCACGAACAACGTGGCTCGAAGAAAGGTGTAGCAGGCTGTCGAGAGAACCTGCTAATTGACAGGTGTGTCTGTAAAGACGCTGCCGCCCATCAGCGCGTCCTGTCAATGGCCTGGATTGACTACCGGAAAGCTTTCGATTCAACCTCTCATAGACTTATCATCTGTCTGTTGGAAAGCTTGAAGGAACATCCACACATAGTGAGATGCATAGAGAGATTGATGTTTCTTTGGAAAACTAGATTTAACATCTCATCTAGGAATCATCGTGTGACGACGAACAAGGTCACCTTCCAGAGGGGCGTCTTCCAAGGGGATAGTATGAGCCCTTTGCTTTTTTGCATCACACTTCTGCCTCTATCTCTCGCACTGCGAAATTCTCCTGGATACCTCTGTGGCGACACTAACCAGCGTGAGCATAAGGTCACTCATGTATTTTATATGGATGACCTGAAGATCTATGCCACTGGTAAAAGCAAACTTCAAACTGCTATAAATATCGTCAAGAACTACACAGGAGAGATTGGGATGGACTTTGGTTTGGACAAGTGTGCCAAAATTCATTTGAAGAAAGGAAAGATTACTGGCGTTCCCAAGGACCCTGAGCTTGTGGATATAAGTGTTATTAGACATCTTAACACTGGAGAGAACTATACATACATGGGCGTGCCTCAAAGCCGCATTCAGGACGTAACATCAGTGAAGGAGTCTCTCCGAAACAGATACAAGCATCTTCTTCCGACAGATTTGGTCTTCCAATCTGTCGGCGTTGAACAAGGTATCTGCGACTAACATGCTTGCCGTCCCGGTTCTACTCTACTCGTTCGGGGTGGTTCAATGGACGAAGAACGAGCTTAAGGCCCTTAATGTCACCACGCGTAAGATCATGCATATGCATGAAAGCTTGCATATTAATTCGTCAGTTCCACGATTATACATTTCACGCCGTCAAGGCGGACGCGGACTTCTGAATCTCCAATGTCTTCATAACCAAATTTTTTTAAGTACAGCTTACATCGTTGCGAATAGCAGAGATCCTCTCCTGAAGATGGTCAGAAACCACGAGATGATTGGCGAAGGAGCGTTCCTTTACAAAGCCGCGGAGCAAGCTGCCGAGACCCTTGGCCTGAATTTCGACATCAGAAGTGAGGAAAGTGCATTACTCCATCTAGATGCTTCACGTCTAAAAGCCAAGTAAAGAAAGCAGAGGTTAGAAAATTTCACCAAGAGCTACTCGACACGCATATGCACGGAAACTTTCACAGAAATGTAGAAAAACAGTCCTTGTCAAAGGAGCAAACTTTTGCTTTCCTCAAATCATCAGGGCTCAATTCAGGTACAGAGGGCTCTATTTCCGCATGCCAGGACGGTGTAATCTCCACCTTAGCATACCGCGCCCGCATTTTATGTCAAGAAGTTCCCAGTGATAGGTGCAGAGCGTGTCACGCACACGCTGAGTACCTAGAACACATACTATCGGGGTGTCCGACCCACGCAAGAACAACGTATATCTATAGACATAATGCGGTCTTAAGAGTACTTTATTACCAGTTTTGTCGCTCTTACGGTGTTGGTCGCGACCCTGCCCTGCCGAACGCTCCAAGGGATATAGAGTCAATTGTCCAAAACGAGAAGTGCCAGATTTTCTGGAACTACGATTTTCGGGCAGCAGTCTCCGTTGCGCACTCGAGGCCTGACATTGTTCATCAAGACTTCGAGAAACGAACGATATTCGTGATCGAATTCTCGGCTTCTTGTGATAGGTGCTCTCGGAGGTGCTAAATTATCACTGGTTTGTAACTTTAGAGCCATACCCGCGTGCCAAAAATATGCCAAGGCACTTGTGAGATGGATGCAGAAAGCTGTCATCCTTGGGTCGCTTTTTGTCCTCAAGACACACGAGGGTTTCGCCGGCCTGTCGTTGTGATTTCGTCGTTCCCTGTGACCACCCATCTCACGGATGTGAGATAGGTGTATTTTACCGCGGTTCTACTGGGGGCTATTGACATTTCCTTTTTAGATGGCAGTTCTCTTAGTGGTACCCTGCGGTGGTTGTTTAACTTTTTTTTTTAATTATATATATATATATATATAGATTCTTGCAGATCTTGATGTACTCACTGCTGAAGAAGCCAAGGCTATCTTAGAGTCAATGAAAGTGAAAAATGATGATGAGGGACAAGTGAATGGCTCAAGCTCCAAAAAATTCAAGACCCAGACAACCGAAGAACGATTAGAGCAATAATCGATAAGAAAGATCAGCGCATCGAAGCACTGTTGAAGCAGCTCAAAGAAGCTAAGCAAGAGAAAGAAATTGAATCGGAACATCAAAAAAGTGAATTGGATATAATGTAAGAAAATGCAGTGAAAAACAATGCGAAGCTCGCAGATAAATTAAACTCAGTCAAGGAAGAGCTGACGGCTATCAAACCGTCAACAAGTTCCAGGAGAAAACTGAACGCAGTCAGGAACAACAAGATTCGTTTGACACTACTTTGACAAATGTGAGTCGGCAGGCAAGGAATATTTCGACACAGAAAAATGGCGTTTCTACTGTACAGCTTGAAACTGAAAATGGTGTTCAACCTCTAAACGTCATTTCAGACAAGCTCTGGCAGAGTAGCATGTCCAACACCAAGCGAGAATACACATTAACAAGAAAAGCTGATTTTGAAATGTTTCTCGATAATTTAAGTTCAGAACTAAGACTGATGGATCTAGTATACGTAATCGATGATAAAGTACAGCCTCTCTGCAAAAAAATTGAAGTAACTAAGAAAATGAATCCCTAAAAAGTCAAAGATATTATCATGAATCATATAGATACTGAGTATTATCGAAATATCTCAAAGGATAAGTATCTCAAGAAAATACTCACAATACTGAAGAAAATGAAGAGTGCAGAGAGTAACGTCACGTATGGCACTATTAGAATTAATTAATTAGGCTCACAAGGAAAAAGCCTTGGAATTTTGTAAGAGATTCGAAGATCTTGTTGCTGAATTTGAAAATCTGTCCGACACTTCCGCGCTGTCGAGTGATGAACAAAGAGAATTGAAGGAGTATATCATGCAGGACGAAGCTGAAAAGCAAGGTGGTGCTAGTCAAACAGGCACACAACCTGCAGCGATGCTAGCAACTAGCAAATCCAGATTTGCCGTGACTTGTCGGAATTGTCTGGAAAAAGGTCATTTGAAATACGATTGTCCAATTCCTGAACAAATCAGATGTCGCACCTGCTTGAACCTTGGACATGTTGCTGAGGATTGTACAACCGGTGTGGTGAGTGAGCAGCGCCCTATTGGCTCAGGCGATTATAATCGAGGAGGCGGTAGAAAAAGAGGACGGTTTGGCAATAACAGAGGCGGTGAAAGTGTCAAACGTTTTAGACCAAATCAGTCACAAGGCAGAGGCGGTAATTCCTCGAATGTAGCTCGTGGTGGTTTTCGAGGAGGTTGGCGTGGGAGACGTGGCTTTAGAGGCTCTCGAGGTAATCGTAGTGCTCGTGGTGGTTACCAAGGCCATGGTGATACAGAATGCCAAAACCCACAGCAAAATCAAAGCCAAAATCAGACAAGCAATAATTTTGACACCAAATCCGAAAGCACAGGTGAGATTAAGATATTAAATGCTTATTATGAAAATTCGAGTAATTGTTTGAGTCATGGCAAATGCTGTTTTCGTATAATTAAGAAATTTATCACAGATTCAGGTGCCACAGAGTACCTGACCAACTCAAGTTTGATTTTCAAAGAATTAGATATCTCGAAAATGAATAAAATAAAATGTGCCAATAATATTCCGCACGCTGATCTTCAGGTATAAGGTGAAGGCACTGTTGAAATTAGCCTAGAAGATAATTCTATATGTAAAATTAGAAATGTTGTTTGTGCAAACAATTTGTCTGTCAACCTGCTATCACTCAGGAAATTTGTAGATCAGGGATTGAGCTGGGTTTTTCTAAACGGCATTTATAATCAACCTTTTTGGGAAATCGAGCTGAAGGTATTGAAGCCAAATGACCGGCATTGTCGATCATAATTCAGTGCAAATGGCACAGCATTTGCTAATGTAGTTGACCAGGAAAAGACGTTGTCTCATAAATACAATACCTCAAGCAAGGCCTTAACACACGAAAACAAGGAAATTGACGACAAAACTGAATGTCCTGAAACTACAATCGACATTACAATGAAGAATAATAAAAGCTCAATAGAGGAGGCTCAGTACGAGCCTGCCAAATCTGATTGTGAATTGAGGCCCGACTTTCTGATCTCATTCAGAAATAGAGAGTTTTACGAATTTAATCAAATTCCTGAAGTTGAACTAACTGAGAAGGAATCTGAACTGTTGAATGAGGCTAAAAAACAATAAGTTGTATAAAAGAGCTGTTCTCTGGCATGTGAGATTTGGTCACGCGTCGACGAATTATTTAAAGAAACTTCGGCAAACACACCAAGAAATTCAAGGAACCAAAGGTTGCGAATTCGATGAAGCAGTTGAGGACTGCGAAGTGTGTAAGATTGCGAAGATCCAGAGAAAGCCATTCAAAAATGTTAGCACTTTAGCTGGAAAACCTTTACAGGTAATCAATGCTGATATTATGGTACCCATAAGTCCCGTATAATTCCCAAAAGGATACAAATCAGTGTATTTGTTGACAACTACTCGGGTATAGCAATGGCTTACCCAAAGAGATCAAAAACAGAAACAAGTCAATGTTTAGAAGCCTTTATCGTGAGTAGCAGAAATATTCGAGGTCTTGATGATCAATTTTGCTACTTAGACACAGATCAAGGTATTGAGTTTATTGACGGTTACACTAGAATAGTGCTAGATAAATTTGGAGCAGAACTGAGGCTAGCATGCCCCGATATTCCGCAACACAATGGAGTTGCTGACAAATTTAATTAAACCCTTCAAGGTAAAATTAGCGCGTACTTGTACGGCAGTAAGTTGCATAGCAACATGTGGTATTTGGCTGTGTACACAGTTACTTATGCACATAACAGAAGGCCTCACGCTGCAAATAACATGGTAACTCCACTAAATATATTTGCAGATAATCATAAATTTAATGCTAATCAAATTAGAAGGTTCAGATCCCCAGCCTATGTAACTGTGCAAAGAAAAGTGGGAGACCAAAGTTCAGGTTTGTTGGTACAAGAGCAATTTTTGTAGGCTATACGCCCACAGGTTACTTATTTTTAATGCCAGAATAAGGGAAATGTTATCAGAGTCGTAATGCAGACTTCAATGAGAAGCTAGTGTATGGTGAGAAATACAACAGTCGGAGTATCAGAGACTGGGTTAACGACAATTAGACAATAGAGAAACACAAGTGGCTAATTAAACTCGATGAAGAAGAGGTTGAGGAAAACTCTAAAATCGAGGGAGTAGAGAAAAGAGGTCGAGGAAGGCCCGATAAAGTTTCTACTCAGACAGTTACAGAATCTGAAACTGGCACAAATCAGCTTGGAAGTGTTGAAAACACAGATACAGCATCTATAACCTACATGTTAAGAGTGGAAGAAGGTGACAAGGAAAAAGAGCTGCAAGAAAGTGACGAACGGTATTTTACTTTATTGGCAGAGGTTACTGGAGATCCGAAAAAAGTAAAAGAGGCAATGAATAGCCCAGATCTAGAAGGATGGCTTGCGGCCATCACAAGTGAATTCGAATCAATGGAAGCCAATCATGTGTGAGACCTAGTCGACAGGCCAACAGTAAGCGCCAATTTTACCAACCAAATATAATAGACTCTCGATGGGTTTTTAAAGATGAAATAAATAAAAATGTATTGAGAGTATTCAAAGCTCAGCTTGTCATTCGTGGCTTCAAAGACATAAACGAATACGACTTGAGAGAAACATACTCTCCGGTATCTCGATTACCGCTGATTCGAGCATTGCTCTCCATCATAAGCAAAATGGACCTGAATGTATGCCAATTACATGTAAAAACGGCGTTTTTGAATGACGAGCTCAAGGAAGAAATATTTATGGACATTCCTGATAGGATGTTCATAAGTGGCAATACTAACCTCATGAATAAGGTATGCAAACTAAGAAAAGCTCTATACGGACTGCGCATAAGTTCGAAAAAATGGAATGTCTGTAGTGTGTTTGCTTTTGTTTGTCGAAGATATCCTGCTTGCTGGTAACAATAAAAGGAAGATGCAAGAATTTGAGGATATCTTGGGGAAGGCATTTGAAATGAAGGACTTGGAAAAACCTAAACAGTTCCTAGGAATGAGAATTACCAGGAACAGAGAAGCAAAAGTGTTGCAAATTGATCAGGAACAATTTATTAATAAAATCATAGAAAAGTTCTGCAGTAAAGACAAGAAATATGCTCAGCGAACAACTATGATGACTGAAATAGCAAGTAATTAAAGATAGAATCTCGAGAGAGGAAGAGCTCTTGTCTAAGAATCCTTTGCTAGCTCATTTTCCATACAGAGAGTGTGTTGGTTCGTTATTGTATGTAGTCAAGGCCAGATATTGAATACACTGCAAACGTCTTAAGTAGTCATCAGATAAATCCTACTATGAAGGAATAGGGAATGCTCCAAAGGTTAATTAGATATTTTATAGGTATTGCTGACTTGAAACTCAGTTTCAAGGGTACCAATTACGACTTGAGAGCCTTTTCAGATGCAAGCTTGAACGATTACAACCGTGCGTTGGCCACTAGTGGTCACGTGGTGCAATTATTTGGAGATAGCATTGCATGGAAGACTCATAAACAAACGTTTGTGCCAAAATCTACGTGTGAAGCAGAATATGTGGCAATAAGTGTAGTCGCGCAAGCTCTTTAGGCAATGTGTAACTCACTCAAGCTGAGGATCAAGGGAGATTGGTATCTTGTACGTATCTTCAGCGACAATCAAGCTACTACTTCATGCACAAACATGGAAAGTGGCAATAAACTTAGGCATATATTAAGGAAGGAGGATCATTACGCGCGACAATGTGTTAAAATGAAATTGGTAAGCGTATAATGGGTTCCCGCCAAAAGTGAGTTAGCTGATATTTTCACGAAAGCGCTGCCTTATGACTCTCACAACTACTAGTCCAGTCAAAGAAGGTCTGAAATAACATTTTTAAGGCTGCATCAGAGATGGATGCATTTTTGCATACACCCTATTCTTGGGGTGATAAACCCGAATCTGAAATTAATTTTCAGTTACAATGCTTTTCTCTCGCCGAAAATTGATTTTCCGAAGTTTTCCGCTTTTTTCGCAGAAACTACTGATCGTACCGGAAAAATAATGCAACCACGTTGTCGAGGAGGTCATTTTACATAAATAATGATTCTCAAATACATTTTGATAAGTGTAAAATCTCAGGAAACGAGCGGTTGTTTGAAACGGTGGTATATATAGATATAGTGCGCGTGTTGCTCCCGCCGACTGATGCGAGAGCGAGAGAGAGGGGAGAGAGCGAGAGAGAGAGAGAGAGAGAGAGAGAGAGAGTGCGCACGAGCATCAGTCGGCAAGAGGAAGCTTGGTAATTGAAAATTAAAAATTTCATTTCATTGACTGGACTCTGAATTCAATATTGGAGGTTTAAGATTGAACGTCGAAATATATTGCATTTTCAACAAAATAGTTGAATTTTCAGCCTAAAAAAATTTTTTAGCAAAAGAGATGAATTTTTAATCCAAAATAACGATTTTTTAACAACAACGGAATTCGATTTTAACCCAATTGTTGTGTTAACAACCAAGTAGATGAACTTTCAATAATAATGGAAATTTACAACAAAATAGTTTAAAATTTAACCAAGTAGTTAAGTTTTTAAGCCAAAAAGACGATTTTTTCGAAGACAGTGGAATATTCAACAGAAATGTTCAATTCCATCCAAGAAAGCTGAATTTTCAACCTAAAAAGATGCAATTTTCACCGAAATGGTCCATTTTCAAAACTAAAAGGAAATGAAAATTTATCCCAAAAGAGTTGAATTCTTAAGCCAAAAGACGATTTTTTTAGAATTTAATTCAATTTTCAACCCGAAAGGTTGAATTTTCAACCAAAAAGTTTATTTTCAACAAAAAAGACGACCTTTTTACCATAAAGGGTAAATTTTCTACCTGAAGATGAACTTTCAAACGATTGAATGAAACGAAAAAGAAACGAATTCTTAACAAAATGGTCAAATCCTCCATCAAATAGGTAAAATTTTCAATGAAAGGGAAATTTTTCCAAAAATTGAATCGTCAGAGTTTCAGTTTGAATGATTAATTGTCAAAAAAAAAAAAAAAAAAAAAACAATTTTCAACGAAGAAGACTGATTTTATACCAAGAAGATAAGAGTTCTACTAAAAAAGACTAATGTTAACCAAAATAAATAAATTTTAAACAAAATTGTTGAACTTTGAAGCCGAAAATATTATTTTTCAACAAAAAATTGTTGTTAACAACAATTGTTGTTAACACAACAATTGGGTTACAAACGAATTCCGTTGTTGTTCAAAAATCGTTATTTTGGATTAGGAATTCATCTCTTTTGCTAGAAAATCTTTTTAGGCTAGAAATTCAACCATTTTGTTGAAAATGCAATATATTTCGACGTACAGTCTTAAACCTCCCATATTGAATTCAGAGTCCAGTCAATGAAATAAAATTTTTAATTTTCAGTTACCAAGCTTCCTCTCGCCGACTGATGCTCGTGCGCGCTCTCTCTCTCGCTCTCTCCCCTCTCTCTCGCTCTCGCATCAGTCGGCGCGAGCAACACGCGCACTATATCTATATACAGGGTGTCCCAGACTCAAGTGTCCGGACTTACATAGCCGTATAAAAATGAAAAAAATAAATAGAAAATTCCTTTTTAAAAAATCAGTTGAAGTTTTAGTTTTTTAGTTATAAAACATTTAAGCTGGACCAATCAGGAGCGCCGTATGAACCGCCGTGTGTGCGTGAAGGAGATTTTAACGCAGCCCAGATAACAAACGTGCTTGGACCATAACCTGCCCGATGAGCGTCGACCGTGTGCCTGTGGGCGCTCTGTATCCGTGCACTCTCCGTGTTTCTCGGATGATCGAAGCTCGGAGCGCAGGCGGCCAACCGTTTTGGTTACTTTGCGCGGAGATCAAATGTCCCTAGGTGGCCACTGCTGGTTCCCAAGATGGCTGTCACCGCGCCAGTTTTTAAAGCACAATGTCGCGTTTTTGCAAAACAGATACAAAATTGAACCAGGCTTCTCTGCGGGTTAGAATGCAAAATTCAATTTTTAGTTTTAAAATAAATTAAAATCATCCTTCCAAGATATTAAGTTTATGGGTACACAAAGTTTGATGTGAAAAGTATAATGAGCATAAAAATTTTGTTGATCTAAGTAAATTATTCTGTTCTGGAAAAATTAAACTTAATAATGACGGTTCAATAAATCGCACAAAAAATGAAAAATTGACATGTTTTTCACTTTTCAAATTATTATAATAATCTCGAAAAATTTTCATTGTTATTCCCTTTTGATAGATTCTTCAAGTTTTTGTAATTTTCTCGCTTTGATAAATTTAAAAATATAGATGTATTAGTAGTGCAGTGTTCAGTTTATATTATACACGTATGTGTGAGGAATAAGAAATTAAATGTCAACGTTTGCACGCCTGGATAAATTAAAATTTAATAAATGAGAGAAAAAAAAGGTTTTCATAATGGTTCAAGCTTTTTTTCATTTCCTAGAAAATGTTGATGTACATTTGATGAAAAGAATTACAATGTAGTAAACAAAATTTGTTAAGTTGTAAAAAAAAATTGCAGTCAAACAACTCTTCTAAAATTATTTGTTAGCGACGTAGGTTTAATGGATTTTTTAAAACAATTCTTTTGCATAAAAAATATACTTAAAATAATATTTTGTACGAAAGAAATTCTTTTCAGCAATAGAATTTTCTGTTATTCTAAGGAACCATATCTGTGAAAGTACATTTTTTTTCTTCGAAATCGACGAACATTTGAGGAAAAAATTATCACTGTAATAAAAACACATTTATCTCACTAAATATAATACAATCATAATACAATATAATCACAATTCACTATTTTGCAAAAACATGACGTTTTCCCTTCAAACAATTAAAAAATGGCGCGGTGACAGCCATCTTGCGATCCAGCAGTGGCCACTTAGGGTCATTTGATCTCCGCGCAAAGTAACCAAAACGGTTGGCCACCTGCACTCCGAGCTCCGATCAACCGAGAACAGAGCGCCCATATTGACTATGTGCAGGTAGGCGGAGCCAAGCAAGTAATTGCAGGCAGCGCTCGCAGTGGCGAAACTCGAAAGTACTTGAGCGCAGCGAGATCCCTCTTTAACGTTGCTTAATATACACGAGTGCCACGATTTGTTGCGAAAAATATTAATTATTACCGAAAATACCCCCCCCCCCCCCCCAAAAAAGTGGGTCTCTGTGTTGCGTGGTCGGGTGTGTCAACAATCGTTTTAACTCGCCGGAAACTCATTTTTATAGTCTTCCAAAGAGAGAACACCTCAAAGACCAGAGGTTAAGGTGGATTGCAGCTGTCAAACGAATCAAGTAAGTAAACTGCGAAAAGTTTATAAACTATGTTGTGATGTTTTTTAAAGGTTTAATTTGTTAGGTATTTTTTAAATTTCAGTCCCGATGGGTCACCCTGGCAACCATCGCCAACATCTCGTATATGCAGTAGACATTTTACTTCCAGTAGACTTTGTTACTTCCTATTTCCTTGCTGCCTTACGCAAATGATATTACATTCATGTGTGCAGTTTTGGTTAATTTGCAGCCTCATATTTTGAATGTTTCCGATCCCGATGAAGAAAATGTGTAATAGATGTAACTTGGATTGAAATAAATTGAAATGCATGAATGAAATTGCAATAACGTTGTATATTTATTAATTAAACATTCCACAGCCTCTATATAGTTCAGTCTTCATTGCTGTCATGCAGGTACTCATTTGACTAGTTATTATAAAACCTTATATTAGATTAAAAGACGTCATAGCTATCAACTAAAAACCACAAATAATAATTTCCTATTGCATTATGCTATCTATCACAAAACATTATTTTTCCATTATTTCTGCGCTCGATTTCTTCGAGACTTATTAAATTACAGCTGGTGAAAAGTTTTTGAAGTAAAATTCTTCCATCTTTGGTATACAATTTCGCAAAAATTCTTCGTCGCGGTGAACTTGAACAGTGACGTTGTCAACCGGCGTCCACACAAAAAAATCGCATTGAGTCATACCACAAACGTACATTTGCACCTGACATTGAGTGTAATACTGATGGCTTTTTTTCAATTCTACATTTCCATCTATTTTTTGTGAATAAGATACTTTAAATTTATCTTCCGCGATGTTAAATAGAGGACTATTTTTGCACTTGGCAGCGCACTTAATTTCCAGAATTTTTTCAACACAATTATCTTGCACAACAATTCCATCAACTGATGCACAAAGCCCAGACTGAGATTGACTAACCAACACGCCTACAGAAAAAACGTGAATTTCGTGAATTTTTTTGTACGTTTCTATTGCATTTTTTTCATTTTTGATGCCAAAATCTAAATTCGCAGTATGGACCTTTTTTTCATTCAAAAAATCGATGGCTAAATCATTCGCCTTTTTCCGTAGCATACTTTGAATTCTATGCGCTTTAGAGCTTGCACTTAATCTATACTTTCTAGCATCAAACCATTCGTCACACTTACTTTGCCTCGTCGTTCTTAAACAAAGGGCAATTACTTGATCATCGGTCATTTCGACAAACATATTGTAAAATTCTTTACATTGCACGCTTATAAATTCATTATTTTTACAATAAATATTTTCGAAGCTTGGCATATTAATTAAATGCAGCACACAAGCTTCCGAGTTCTCTGTTTCGAGCAACTGCACACACATTTCAACTACATTTTCCATCACCAATCTACAATCCCGCTCGTCAGCAGTGCATGATTTTCGAAACTTATAAATTAATATTCACTCTTCTTTTTTCTATCAGAGAAATTCATTTTGGATTAGAATTGTATTTTTAAACAAGTAGTTTCTGGAACATGATCCTTATTTGGTTCCCTTGCCCTATGTATATTAAAAAAAAATCAAAAACTGCTTTCGGACTTACTTTCAGAGGTTAGGAATGGATTGATAAATTGTATTTCAAATAAATAATAAAATTAAAAAATATATATAAATGAAATAAATAAAAAATAAAATTTTAAATAAACAAATAAATAAAATGAATTAAAATAAAAAATTACATACATCAAGATTCACTTTGTACGCTGGTGCACTTATTGAAGTCTGTCTTATAACTTCGCTTCGTATTCTTGACATGCCGTCGGACTTCAATTATTCTACTTTAATTACGTTAGTTTCAGCCAATTGTTTCCCTTTTTCGATAGTCGTCATTGTAAAATTAATAGAATGATTGACTGACTCAAAACCCGCTCTTAAACACAAATCCATCTGTAATATTCACATTTTTTAAAACACTTGAACCACAATTTATGACAAATATTATGCAATTACTTATTTTTTAGGCCATTGCTACTTACCTTTTTTTCTCTCATTTCCATTTTCGATCAAATATTTCAAACTTTCACTATTTTTTCAACAATTTTCACACTTTTCCACAACTTATTGCACAGTGACACAGCCGACTCTCGCGCTCAAGTAATGCCATTAGTCACCACCGTGGCGCCACCCGTTCACCTGCACATAGTCAATAGATACAGTTACAAAGTCAACGAATACATAACCCGGTTGTACGTCGCAGATGGTCACCCATCCTAGTGCTATCCGCACTAGAAATGGCTTGATGTCCGGTTCTTCCCGAGTCGAGATTCACCGCACAGGTAATGCCGTCGGTAATATTCAAATATTTTCATTGAGTGTTTAATTTAATAAAATTTAATGTGTTTTAAACTGTTTCTTCAATTAACTACACATCACTTCAATTCAATCGTACATTTGTGCCGGCAAAAAGTGCAATTAAAAAATTAGAGTCCATTCCCAAACAGTGGGCATTATAATTGAGAATAAGAACATTATTAATACAAGTATCCACGCGCAAATAAAGTACTTTAAGCCCTGAAATATCTTCAGGCAGTAAACTAAATACATCGGATGAACATCAGACTGACGCCGAAAAAAACAGCAACATTAAAGCATCTTCTGAATGTCCACAATTGGATCCTCAAACCATAATTTATCCTTTCGGCCTCTTTGAATCTGTCAGTTGAATGTTCAGCGATATGTATAAGATCATTCTTTGTGTAATTTCGCATATCAATGAAACGGGCGCAGTTTACCAACGACCAGTTCCGTCATGCAAGACGTTATAAAATATGCGATATTGGGAGTGAGTGGGTAAGTGGGTCAAAATGGTAGTGAGTAGAACAAGGGTTTTAGAAAGACATCAATGATTACATATGTATGCAATCGTTTGAGGCGGCTGTGCATTGGCAGGGGAAATGAAGGGTAGGAGAGAGTGGTAGCTAGATCGCGGAGAACATACTCAAGATAGGAACGTAACGTTCATTGTTGAGTGAACGCGACCGGCTTGCAAGGGCATTCCCTCCTCAACCATGAATATCAGGGATGTCACGCTCGTAACGTTTTATTTGCCCGAGTGCATTTGAGCACCTCAGAGCAAAAGGGAGACTCCGCAGAGTTGAGAGGAAAAGCGAGACAATTATCGTTGCGCTGTCTTGCTCTTCAGGCATTCTGCCTAAGAGTTTCTCTTTCTAACGGTACTTGTCTCGTTTTTCCTCACGGCTCTGCGGAGTCTTTCTTTTGCTCTGACGTGCTCATTTATCCTCGACAGATGTACCAAGGCAACTTGCCTTGCTTGCATCTCAGCCGGGGAAGCGGACAGGCGGAGGTCAACGCTTATGGCGATCACGTACTTGCAAAATCGCTACAGCATCGTCAATTAAATGCCCCGGTTAATTGTGAATCTGCAATTAAGATCCATCGATAACATCCAGGAGTTGAATAGCTTACTGGTCCTGTTTATGATCCTCTTGTAATCAACATTCTGATATTTATCAAGCGGTCTTGCATTCAAGAGAATGTGCTTGTATATTGAGAATTTCAGTAATTTTATTTATGTGACTCCGGTGCATTAACGCGTTTTTATGCGACAGCGTAGAGTATCGTAATGTTGTACATTACGATACAGCGGAAGATCACTCTTCACATTACACTCCGCTGTGTCGTAATGTACAACATTACGATACTGTACGCTTTCCCAACAAAACTTGTAAATGCACCGTCGACATATAAAATAATATATGCGCCAATGAGCAGAATTCGGGACTTCACGCGACTCGCTTACAATGCTCGCAGGACTTATCTCGCCTCGGCTTTGCCACGGCTTCGATCGTCCTGCGAGCATTGCCGCTTTTCGCGTAAAAACCCTCATTATGCACCTCGGCGCATAATATACTATTATGTGACTCCGGTGCATTAACGCGTTTTTATGCGACAGCGTAGAGTGTCGTAATGTTGTACATTACGATACAGCGGAAGATCACTCTTCACATTACACTCCGCTGTATCGTAATGTACAACATTACGATACTGTACGCTTTCGCAACAAAACTTGTAAATGCACCGTCGACATATAAAATAATATATGCGCCAATGAGCAGAATTCGGGACTTCACGCGACTCGCTTACAATGCTCGCAGGACTTATCTCGCCTCGGCTTTGCCTCGGCTTCGATCGTCCTGCGAGCATTGCCGCTTGTCGCGTAAAGACCCTCATTATGTACCTCGGCGCATAATATACTATTATTGTGAATTATTTCAGGCATGTATAAAATTCAATTTTAATTAAATCGCTTATGTATGCTTAAAAAATTCCCGTTCAGTTAAAAATGTATGCATTGGAAGGAGGACTTAATCAAAATGAACCTTGAAATCTCCGTTTCAAAGTGAGCCCAAAAAATTTAAAAGAATGTTTACTGGTTCTTGAATTATCATTAAAAATGTGCAAGCCAAAAATCGCTCAGTCGAACGGTGCTGGTTATTCTGTCCTTCGTCAATGCACGGGACATAGAGACAAAAGACTGCTGTCGCCGCTAGACCCAGCGATTTTCGTTTTTCGCACGCCTCTATATTTTTTATAAAAATTTCGAGAACCAGTAAACATTATCAAGTTTTTTAAAAAGAGGTTTCAAGATTGATTTTGCGTAACTTTCTAATTTTTATTGTTATTTTGCTAAAATTAGAATCATGAAAACTGGCAAAAAAAAATTAGAACGGTATTTCTAGCTCACTATCTCAGTCTCCATTTATCAAAAATATTTCAAATAAGGCTCATTTGACGCGAATTTAATAAGGTTTCCAATACTTTTTTAGAGATTATTCTATTTCATTTTGTTCCGGAGGTATCCTGCGAGAAGTGAGTGCATGTTTTTAATTGCTAGTTTTTTAGGTGTCTTTTTACTCCTGGAGGATACTGTAAAAGCATGTGCACTTAAAAAGAGGTTTCAATCTTAAAGCTAATACAATTGACATCAAGTTTATTACCTTATAAATAAAGCTTATTCAAAAGGACAAAAAAATGAAATTCGGTTGATTTTGCCCTATTTTGCTAGTATCTTCGTAAAATCTAATTTTTTATATAAAAGTTTTTCTGAAAAATAGTTCTTATTATTTAAGAACTATTTAATGAAAGAATAAAATGATGATGATGATTATTATTATTCATTACGGAGATATTACACAAATGAAATTTCACCTGCATTCGACAGTTTCACAGATCACACTGATGATAATGATGATTCTAATGATTCAAGTTTGGAAAATATGGATCATCTTTCTGGAAGAAGAAAAATATTCTGAGGGTGACAGTGTGAGCAAAAGAGGTATAAGCTATCTAGCGTACATATGCACAGTTCTTCAAATAAAATAGACTTATGGAAATGTCAAACTGTTATTCGAACTAACGAATATCAATAATATTCAGTTCAAATTTGTTGCGGATTTCAAGCTTCTCATTATAAATGGCCAACAATCTGCAACAGCAACTTTTGCTTGCCTATACTGTTTTATTTCACTAAGAGATATGAGAAGCAACAAAAATGATGCGAATCAGTTGAGTGATGCCCATGCAAGTACGTCATTCTTGCACGTATTGAAGAGAGTTTAAAATATATCGACAACAACAATGGCCTAGGATTTTGGTCGGAGCAAACTGGAGAATCAGTTTACCGAGAGTTCTTGAAGTTCTGGGATCGTTGTAAAAAAAATTCCTTAAATGATGAATCTTATTCATCAAGACTACTCCAAGCAGTGACTGATTTTTCATCACTCCATAATATCTGAGTACAATATTCTCAGGAATTATGCAGAAATATTGACGAATTGAGAAAAGACTGAAAAAATATCTAAAAATAAAAAAAAAAATTTTTTAACCAAATGGGGTCACATAACCAGTACGCCCTCTTCGCTAGTCCTGGGTTGAGCTGAAAGTGGTTCTTATTCACAATTTCCTATCGTTTAAACATGTAAGATTTTCTCTCTAAGACTGATTTCACTTTTTCATAATTCAAATCGATAAAATGTCGATATCACGCGAAAAGGATCAGCTGCGATTTTTATTCTTCCAGATTTTGAACCTATAAATGATGAAGAAACTTCCTATGAAACCCGCTTTTGGATCCATTTTAGTAAAACTTCTTTCACCTTCAGGAACAGTGTGTGCTTCACTCATTCAAAATTTAGCTCATGTACTAAGACACCGTTCTCTGAGACTCAAGAGGAATCCATTTTAGATCCTTAGTTAGAATAACCAAAGAGAGGAGTATCAAGTCTTGAACGAGAGTCGACGAAGAGTGAGTTAGGTTAATGAATCGCAAGCTTAAGAGAAGCTTTTCAGTTCCGCAATGCTGATACCTCTATGAACCACACTTCGTATAAAGATTCTAAGTTTCCTTCGTGGTCTCTGTCATCCTAGCTCTTGCTAAAGACTCAGACTTGCCCCTAATATTGGCACATGTTCCTGTACTTACCGTTATAGAACATTCACAAAATAGAAAATATCCAAGTTTCCAATTTCTTCATAATTGAAGAATAAGTTGTACAATTCTCACAATATTTTTGTCTAAGGTAGCCTCTGTAGCACTCTACAATTAGATGCTTTTCATTGAATAGGTATTTCATGTCCGTCCCCAAAGCTAAAGATAGTTTGAGCCTTGCACCATCGAGAATCAAGAATGAAGAATGATTATAATTTAATGACAAAATTTCTTAGTTTCCGGACAGAAACAATCACATTAATTTATTAAGACTTAAGCTCTAAACTGTATTCGTTAAAGAGACCGCTAGCCTCTATTCGCCATATTGGACGACTGTCTTTGTTTCACAATCAAGTCCAGATATTAAATTGCCCATATACATTATAAATATCGAGATCATAGCAAACGGCGACGAATATTTGTTTGTATGGCAGAGCAAATTGATAAATATATGTGCTCAGAATAGAGGACCTCCAAATGATTGAAGAAGGCGATGAGAAAACATGCAGTATAAAGCAAAAATAAAAATATATATTTCCATGCTTGCACTTACTGTGTTGTGTGGTAGCGAGACCTCTGGCCTTGTCAAGAAATGGATAGGAGCAAAGTTAACATGGTAAGTATACGATTTTTGAGGAACGTGTGCGACAAAATCACTAATAATCGAATTCTTAAAGAACATGGTGTAGATGAAACATTGATTTACAAGAGAGAAAGAAAATCTAGTATGGAAATATATAAATCTATTAATTAATTAATGTTGAATTGAAATATATTACACTTGGATTAGAAATAAATATACTTTTTCTCGAATTTTTAGAGTTTTATTTCAAGTTCTGTTATTAAATGTATTTAAAGAAATGGTGTGAAGATATGATCAATAATATCCCACCCAAGTTGTTCTTCACTTTTTACTACGTTTATTTGTTAATTTCATGCAAAATTCAAGATGAGGAAACTGAATTGTATTGTTTTTAGAAGAATGCCTTCATTTTTCTAAAGTACTTCTTCGCAAGCTAACAGAAGTTTTCAAAAGTTATTTAGTAACATAGGACAAATTAATATGAGTTTCTAGATCTAGTGGTACCTTTCTTTCTGATACCTGGAAGTGCTCAAAAGTCGTTGAGACAAAATCTGAGCAGATCCTGTTCGCAAGAAAATCACTTTTTTGTTCAGTCAAAAGTACCAATAATCGGTTTTTTGAGAATATCTCCTCAGGGATGTATTTTATCACAAAAGTTGTTGTCATATGATTTTTAGAGAATTAAATTACCTCTTGAACGAGCCCTATAACTTTGAAAAATATTCATTGGTTACCGAGATAGAGCGCATATCAGTGAGCCATAAATACCGAAAATCGATTCTCGAGAATATCTCCAAAAATGTATCTTATCACCTTGAACATTAAAAAATGTTCAATAGCCACCGAGATAGAGCATCTCAACGTGGACACTTTCTGATCATTTTTCACGAAAATCGTTGATAATCAGTTTTTCAAAAATTTCTCATATATTAAGATGCTAAAAAAATTCGAATTAAAATCTGGAAAAATTCTATTCATGAGAAATTTTGGAAAAATTGATTTTCAACGATTTTCGTGAAAAATGATCAAAAAGGGTCCACGTGAGACGCTCTATCTCGGTGGCTATTGGACATTTTTAAATGTTCAAGGGCTCGTTCTAAAGGTAATTGAGACCTCTTCCAAAACCAATTATCATATTACGGATAAAATACATTCCTGAGGAGGTATATCGGAAAAACCGATTTCTTTAGGTCCATCAAGCTAGCACCTCCACAATCGAAATTCTCAAATTTTCTGGTATCAGAATTTTTGGCTTTTTTTGGGCTGTATCGCCGATTTTTGGGCTCAACTACTTTTTTTGAAAATTAAAATTTTGTGTAATATCTGCTTGGTTCCAAGGGGTTGATTTTCACGCTAAGGGTTGGAG
>CAKNXH010064428.1:298639-309847 GCA_932178445.1 Andricus quercusramuli | reverse complement strand
ACAGATTCCATGGCTGCAGCTACATCTTCGCCCTTCTTCGATTTAACGGGAACAGCCCAAGCAAATTTTGAAAATACATCAATCACAGTCAAGATGTACTTGTAGCCTTTGTTTACTCACTCGTATGGTTGCATTTCAACAAGATCAGCTTGCCAGGTCTCATCAATGCCACGGATATCGAAATGCCGACGTTGGTAATTTCTTCTAGCCGGCTTGTGCAGCTCCTTCACCAACTGCAGCTTCTCAATGTCCATTTTTAAGTGCATTCAGTCTGGTGTCGACTTGACTAATGAGCTCTGAATTTGGATACACTAGGTTTTGAATTGATTCAGCATCAATTTGTACAGTTTTCAAATGTTTATCTGTGGACTTCTCCCAACTTTTAATCATCATATTATTATTGACAACTTCAGTTCGCAAGGAAGCTATAACATCGTAGATAGTCTGAAGTTCACGCTGTATCATATGTTGCACCATATTCAGATTAATAGCATCATTCTGCTCTTGAGCATCAGCCACGTTACACAGCCTTTTATTATTCATGTCATAATCTCCGCCAGATGTGACTTTGAAGCCAAGTCCAGGTGGGCCACTACGTGTACTCTCTGCTCGCTTGGAATGACGTCCGAATACATCGATGCTCATCTTGCAAATGACGAAAATCTTGATAAAACACTCATTAATATATAATTCCAGCTTCTCGCAGCTCTTCAATAATTGATACAATTTCATTTGAGTGACTTGGATTTCCAGCTGTTTGCGATGCTAGCAGTAGGCGTAATCGATCGACCAATTAATTCGGGTCATCCCAGTAAATGTAGTCCATCTGACTTCCCTCTCTAGCAATCATGTGTTGCGGGATCAGTCCTTTACCTGATAATGATTTCCTGTTTTTACTCCGTCTCTCTGTATTTTTTGCTATGGGAATCAATTTCTTTATGAAATTTTTATATTTAAAGGTTTTGTTGTCACGAATTTCGCCATCTGGTTTATAATTCTTTTTATACGCGTTTGTTGCATCGATAATTTGCTTATAATTTTCAAGATCACTGGAAGTTATAGAGGGCTCTTCGAGAACCTTTTTGAATAAAAGTTCAAGCAAGCCTTTACTTTTGGGAAAATTCAAATTACGCACATGAATATAGTTTTGGCTGAAATTTGTCGGAGAATCTCCAATCATTAATCTATCTCGCGATAATTTTCTCACTCCATACACATTATCAAGTTCCCTACTTCTTTCACCCAACAATATGAGATACTTGTTTGAATCATCATTATCAATCCATGAATATGTAGGTATTTCTGAGTTATTTTCCGCTTCACTACGAGCTGACAGCTCCAAGTTACTGGAATCTTCGAAGAATCGTAAGAACCGATGGAGCAGCAGTGACAACCACAGTTTTAGTTTCTAATGCCATCTGTCATTTGTTTGACGAAGCTACACGGAAAAAAAAGTGCTGGAAATTTTCATTGACCGAGTCTGTGACTTTAGGATAGGTCTAAAAGTATTTGGAAATTTGAAAATATCGTATTGGAAAATCATGCAAATAGTGCTTGAAGAAATAAAAGACTTCTTAAATTGCGTCCAGCATAGTCAGTGAAGCACTCCTAGACTCCATCAACAAAATATCACAGAAAAATTTGTAAGCCGTTCAACACTCCGATATTAAATTCTCAAAGACAGTCAAGGAAGGGTTCGTAGACTGTTAAGCTAGCCATTTATGCTAATGAAAAATAAAAAATAAAAAATTATTTTTTAAATTTATAATATTATTATCTTTAACTTATATATTTATTTAAATATTATTATACCACACACAATTATTACTTATATCAATCGCTCGCTTTTTACGCTCTAAAAAATCGGACGCACGCTGCGGGGATTCGAACTACCTATCCTCTAGACACGAGACTAAAGCATCTCATTCCTAACCACGCAAGGCCCTCGGCTAATCGATCGGGCTGAAAACACCGTAAAAAAACAAAGGCGTTCTGCTCCAGCTGAGAACTGCGTGGCCACGTAAAAAGAATTTTAGTGAGGACTGCGAATTAGACAACTTTCTGCAAGACTGACTTTGCATAACAAATTAAACACATTGTTTAAACAATTTTTTTTTAAATGGAAAAATATAATTTTCCACAGAAAATTATTTTTTGACCAAGGGGTGATTTTACGTATAAAAATAAGTTTTTTCTTCATTCAAACTAAAATTGTTTAAATAATTTTTTCAAATTTGTGAGATATAACATAAAAACTAATTGCACCGTTCGATTCTATGGGAAAAAAATGAAATCCATGTAATGGAAATTTTTTTCAGAAAATTTTACATGTAGTATAAATAACTATTTACATAGTACATACTACGGAAAATGATAACATTTCTGTTTAAAAATTAAATTGAGTTATTCCAATTTTTTAAATTAAAGAATTTAATTCCAGATTGAAGAAATTGATAACAAGTCAACAAAAAATCAAACTTTTTGTCCCATGTACACTTTTTGTGAGACGCACTGTTTATAAGTTGCAGCGTTATAAAAAATTTATTTCAATAAAACTGATATATTTACCAAATCATATCAATAAATTATTGATAAACAAAATTTTAAGCTTAGGAAAAAACTCACTTGCGTTTACACTCTTAAAAGATGAAAGAAATACTGAGATAGATTCGAAAATACTTTTTATAGATTGTTATTAAAAAATGGTTATTTTAAATGAAATTTTTTATGACAAATAAGAGTTTCAACAACAGTCCACGAAAATGATTTCAGATTCTATATCAGAATGATAACTTTTGTTAAATAAATAAGTAAATTGTTTAAATAATGGTTGTGTATCTTTTTGAAAAAAATAACCCAGATATTTCGATTCTACTGAGCATTTTTTTCTAAAAGAAAGAAGTTTCAAGAACTATTAGTGTTGACTCGATTAACTTCTCAGCAACTTTTTATTATTCATTAAGATTATAAATAAGAAGATGTAGATATTTTTGTAATGAAAAACAAACACATTTTATTTTATTATCAGACACATCCTTATATTTTATTTCAAGATTTTTATGAAAATGCTATATACATAAATACGATCTTGAAAATAAAATCTGCTTACATCCAGTTTCTTGTAATGTAATAATAGCCATCTTCTAATTTATTTCGAATAGAAATAAGTGTATTATAAGTAATATCGCGAAGATTGAGAAAGACGTAGGAATACTTAATACCACTGAAAATTGTGAAGCCTGTGAATGTTCATTTAAGAAACAATCGTACAACTTTGTTAAATGAATTTGATATCTAGCAGTATAAGGTAGCAAGTGAATAACATTTTTCAGCTCATCTAATTCTTGGAGATTTAAATCCTTTATGCAACCAGTTGTAAAAATTTTTTTACAATTAATATCCTAATATCTTTATGCGTTTAACAGTTACTTTTTGTTGCACATAATTTATTTGCACATTTATTCATTTTAAATAAGCAAGCCAATGGCAACCAATTTAGTTGTCGACTTGACTCACGCGCAGTGAATAAAGATGCGAGTTTTGGGAGCACTGAATCATCATCCAATGTCAACTTCACCCATACCAATGTGAATTTGTCTCTGAGCCCCACTGAGCTTGCCTCTGAAAATTCTCGCAGACAGTCATGGACTGTTTTCCTGACTTGTATTCGAGTTCTTAGTTTTTGAATCACGCACTTATTCAATTAAAGTCTTTGCAAATATGAAGTTATTTTATAGCCACTTCATGACTGTATACATTTTTTTTTGTAAACTGTCTTATAAGAATTCCAAGCCTGTTGTTTCTTGACTGCGCTTGAAAACTTCCATGACTTTTCTTTATTTTTCCATGAAAATGTATGAACACTTTATAGAAAGTATACGAGACTTCATAAAAATGATGGCCCGTCCTAAAGTCTAGCACTAATCTACGAAATGTTCCAAGACTTATTTTTTTCCGTGTAGATATGAAATCAACGAGATAGAAATTGATCGAAACAAAAATGTCGGACTTACTAGTTTCATGAAGAACTATGTATCTCTAAATCCCGGGCAATCACGCTACATACGGAATACTGGCTGGCTTGGAATAAATGATAATAACCAATCGCTAACGATCAATACTGTTTACTTTTATGTAGCCATACCGCTTAACATGATATTTGGTTTTACCGAAGATTATCACAAAATCATTGTCAATGCTAAGCATGAACTTATTTTAACAAGATCAAAAAGTGATGCAAATGCCATCTTGCAAGCAGCCCCCATTGAGCAGTGTAAAATTGAAATTAATAAAATACAGTGGTTATTGCCTAGCGTTAGACTGTCAGATTCACGAAAATTTCAGTTGCTAAAATATATTGAAAAAGATCCACCTATTCCAATAAGTTTTCGAACTTGGGAACTGTATGAATATCCTCTACATCCGACTACGTCAAACCATGTTTGGACTGTGAAAACCTCAACACAATTGGAAAAACCGAGATTTGTCATACTGGGATTTCAAACAAACAGAAAAAATAATACTGCTAGAAGTTCTAGCAACTTTGATCATTGCAATCTGACTAATGTCAAACTACTTTTAAATGATCAGTGCTATCCTTATAGTAATTTGAATCTTAATATCAATCGAAATCAGTAAGCTCTTCTCTATGAAATGTACTCAAACTTTCAAGCTAATTACTATGGTAAAGAGCCGCAACCATTGCTATCGAGAGGAGAATTTATACGGTATGCACCTCTAGTAGTAATTGACTGTTCTAAGCAAAATGAGTCGCTGAAATACGCTCCAGTTGATGTTCGTTTGGAATTTCAAACTATTGAAAATTTTCCCGCTCAAACGTCAGCATATTGCTTAATTTTGCATGATCGTATAGTTGAGTATAAGCCAATCAGTGGTGTGGTGAAAAAGTTGGTATAAAACTGCTGTAAGCATGAAGAAATAGTTTAGTTGCATTCAAGATGCAGTACTTGGTGGATATGCAGGGCTTCAAGTTACCAGTCAATCAATTTGTCTTGAAAGAATTGGCCATATTACCAATCTGCGACGATACGGTCAAAAAGCCGTATTCTTTTCTCTTTCAATCACCCCGACAGTGGAACAACGTTCCGTCAAAATATAAATCTGTAAACATTTGGGCAGAGCGGAAATATCATGGAATACCTTGGAATTCTGGTGATTTACCGTATTCTCTAGTGCCCGTGATACTCGAGAGTGTTTTAAAAGATGCAACAAAAATTTATGTGAAAGGATTGGAGAAAAGAATTGGTTGCAGCAATTTTCAGAAGTATCGAGTGAAATTGTTGATATGCTTGATTTGGAATGCCCCTCGCTACAGGGATTGCATGAAATGTTTGCAACTAGTGATATTAAATGTACGAATCATATGAATTCAAATTACTTCAATTGCGCAAGTGAAAATGTACTCTTATTGAAAAACCGGATGTCTCAGGAAAAGCTCTGTTAGATTAGTTGTTTTAATTTATAGAGATAAGAAAAAGAAAAATATTTTCTATATATATTTACTTGTAATCTACTTATTTTGTAAGTATAATGTACTGTGTTTTTGAGAATAAATAAAAAAGAAAATGAAAATGAAATTTTTGTGTTGTTTTCTCAGAGTTCCTTGTTTTTATAATAATAAGTGCGAATAGTAGATAAGCAAATGGATGTAGACCAGTGAGCATCGTTGACTTCATGGACTCGGCATTGGTACTCGCCTGACGGATCATGTTGCATCCAACAGCTACATCAGCATCGAATTTTTCCAATTAGAAGAAAGTTTTTGCTTAAAAATATATGATTTTCAGGTTGTAATCAATAAAAAAACATCAATTTTTCAGATTCCACTTGTATTTTAGATAAAAACAGGTGAACATTTTTTCAATTTACATGTATATACAATTTACATTATTTATGCTATAAAGATGATTCATTCCAAATCACTGTAGACTATATCTACTACATCGAAGTTTATGTGCAGTACATATACTAATTTCTCTCTCTCACTCCTCCACTCATATATCGCTCATCGCCTCGCTTGTTTCTACTCATATATATCTTTTCTTTATTATATACGTCAATTTATTTATATATGTCTTTCGTTAATACTTATATACAAGTTTTAATAATCGTTGTACATAATTTGAATTCTTCTTTGAGAATTAAATTCATTCATTGGAAAAAATGAACATTTACACAAGTTTTCTTAGAATCGCTGTACATAGTTTCAACTACTCTTTGAGAATCAAATTCATTTATCACAAAATGAAAATTTTTACATGTTTCGGAAATCGCTGTACATAATTGTTTTTAACTCTTCTTTGAGAATTGGAATTCATTTATCGAAAATGAATATTACTCTTTATCCACATGCATTGCCTCCTGTGATTGAGTTTTATAGCCCCATGGAAGTGTGTCGGTTGTATGAGGAAGCAGCATCCTCTTATCATCTCGCCAGCTGAGAGCAATCTTGTTTTGTTCAATCGAGTGAACTTCATGTTTTCGGCTTCGAATCAACCGTTGAGGTCGAATAACAGTTTCGTAATGTAGCAAAGTTCGCTTGTAGTCGTCAAACGTTATTGTCCTTAACGTGGACCCTTTAATACCTTTAGCTCTCTTGTTTCCCTCGTCATTCCCCAAAACTTTATAGGCATACAATTTTGATCTTAGCCCGACAAATTCTGTTACAATTTTTCCGTTGCATTTGTCTTTCATAAGCCCCAAGACTTTTTTGTTCAATAATTTAATATCATAGATATTATTTGGTGGATAGTCTGAGGTGTCAAATTTGGTCGAATCACTTTTAATATATTCATAAAAGTTTGGAACTGTAGTGTGGTAAATCAAGCTGTCTGTGTCAGTATAGAGAAATTTTATCTTGTCGTTGAAGGTGTACTTCATATAATTGTAATGAAATTCGTAAATCATTATCTTTGATAGCTCGAGAACAGTGAATCCAATATAAATTGCCTCATTGAAAGTAATTTTGGTTTCATTCATTACAATTATCACCATGTCTTCACCAAACATAGTGCTGCTATGAAAGTTTGGTTTGGTAATCAGAGCTTTTGCGCCTTATCTACCCTCCCACTTTTTTACTAACCCAACATCTTTATGCTTCCTTACGTTCTCCATGGTCTTGCCGAAGACCGAGTTATTCATGAGTTTGAACAAATTTGTTTCAAACTCATTTTTTGCCTGCTTTCTCAACTCTGTATTCAAATCAATATAGTCTTTTAGCCAAGGTTTTTGCTCGAATTGTAAAACTTGGTGAACTTTAACAAGTTTCATTCCCAACTTTAAATACTGTTTCAGATTTTGATAATGGAGAACGTATTTTGTCTTTCATTTCAAATTGGTTATTAGTTTAGGAATTTTAGATGTAGGAAGAGGAGGTATAAAATGCTCTGGACATAGTGGCAGGTCCTTATGCAAATCAAGGAGTTCTCCAGGATATTCCAAATCTACTTCGAGAATATAGCCTATTTCTGAATCATCAGGAATATTGAAAAAATTCGGTTCGTTTTCAAAATTTGTAAACCATTTGAAATCACGATAGGGCAAATTTGGACTCATAGCTTGTCCGTACTGATTGTTTATATCAAAATACATGATGTAAAATTCGGGTTCCAATGGATTAAAATTCAAGCCCATGAATCTATTATTCGCCTTCGCATACCTATTGGAGCACTGAGACACACCACCTCTGATAGCACTTTCAATCAGTAATAACATTTCTACATCTGTCAATAGGTCGAGTTCAATCCCAGTATACTTTAACATAGCATCGAATGAAAGTCCAGGTTCTGTAAAGTAGTGCAGTGGGTCTAAATTATAAGTTTCAATACAACGACATCTAAAACTTTCGAAAATGTCTGCCAAAGGAAAAACATCATTTCTCAAGTATAAGTCTGAATATTCACCTAAAGTTTTTAAATTAAATTTATCCCAAACCTTGCAAGCATGACTATAATCCTCATCTGAAATACCCTCATCGTTAAATTTTGAATAAAATTCCTCTTTTGCTGGTAGACGATCTTCATCTAATTTCTGCCAGTTATCAACATAATCGTATGGGAATACACCTTTTCTCGTTAATAATGCAAATTCCCCATCAGTTTTACAATACTTTCTTGTTATACGTTTTTCATCATTGCTCAGGTTTGAAGCTAATTTGGACAAGCTACTTGGCATGAAGCGAAACGAGTCAAAAAATCTCAGTTTTACGTTTGTATTTTGCACACTTTTTGTAAAGGATATATATTTTTCCTTATTCATGGGTAACAATGAGATACCACCATCAAAGCTTGTCGCCAATTCTTTTATGAAAAAATAAGCGTCATAACCGGATAAATTGTGAAATACTATAGGAATTGTATGTGAGTCTTGGTAGTTTACATTACATCTGTCGTGAGCTGCGCCACGGTATTTGCCCGTAAAATGACAGTGATCACGATGTTTCACATCATCTTTGGCAAAATCTTGCTCACAAATATGACAAACTTTGGCATTTTTAAAATCATACTCTTGCTTTGCAGTTAAGGGGCCCATTGGCACAGGATTATTGAGACAAGAATCTACTTTCTCAGCTAAGTTTTTCAACTCATTGACGAACCACGTGATGCAGTCTTTTTCACGATAAACTTTAGGTTCAGATAGTGAATCGTCAAAACTGCATTTTGTGTAGTAAGCCACACTTGTAGGTATATGTTTCTGATAAGCATTTCCTTAAATATTGGTAACTGGCTCTAACAAACACTCTATATCAGCATATACTGCAAACTGAACCCTCTCTTTATATTTATGATTTTTAAACTTTAAAATGTTATCTTTTTCCGTGGGAAGTACTAATGTGCAATTATTTAGGCTTTCACAAGCAACTTTATGTTTTTCGAGAGATTTCTCGAATTTAAAATGGCTCAAACACCTGTCACGAAAGTAAGTGCACTAATGATCTTTTGTTATTTGTGATTTCACTAGTCGAGATAGATTTTTAATCAAACAAAAATGATACACTTCGGTATCTGAATCATATTCAGTATTTTCAATCATGAGAAGGTGAATAACAGGTTTCTCGGATTTCTCATGGCTTAGAAAAATTGGAATCATTTCTTCCTTCTTGCTATATTCATCACACTCTAGTCCATAGACATTTATACTGAGGCCATTCATTTTTTCAAATTTCGAAAAATCCTAAAGAGTAATTTTGAATTTGATATCATTATATTTTAGTTCTGAACCATTAATCCGAGGATAAGAACTAGTACAGCAAGAATTAATTGTGGCAGGATAAAGAGATGCCATTACTGACCAGAGAAAACAATATGAATCTTTATTTTTGATGTTGATCACAGCTCTTTTTCTCTGAATAAAATCGGGTAATTCAACGAAAGTTGAAGACCAACCTGAAAAGGGGCGTATCTATTGATATTTACCCTTAAGTTCACAATTTCTATTAAAGTCCAACCCAAATCTGTCGTTTTCAGTTTGTCAATTTTAGCTTGAACCTGTTCTCTCACATTTTCCTCAAACCATTCATCAATATTTGCCATTGTTAGAATAGGCTAATTCTGAGTTGAAACACTTTTTTCACCTATTTTTTCTTCACCAGCCACTATTGCCTTGAAAATCCCACTGAAATCAATACAAACTTTGATATTGCCCAAACTATTCAAAGTATTTTTAATTCTAGGAATCAACATGCGTTTGCAGTCATCCAAAAATGCATTTAAATCCTTATGAATTAAATTGGATATCACTCCCGTTCTTATCCGCAATTTAAACGCAATTTCCACATCATCCCAAATTACTCTCCCTCGTAGTTTCATCGAAGCTTCACTCATGCCAGCTCCGGTTTTCACCAACTTCTTAAATCTTCTACTTGCTGTCTTCAGACTAGCGATCAATGCCATGATCGCCCGTTTTTGACCCAGAGATGTATTTTTGTTCTTCCTCAGCATTTTGTTCAGTATTCTTATGTTCCTCGTTCCTTCCCTAGTCCACCATCTAATTTCATCTTCTGATGGAGGTTGCTTCTCAAGTATGAGTTGATACCCCGCCTTCAACGTTTGTAGAAATTCTGTATATTCTTTGACATCCATTTTCAAATTGCAGTCAGATCAGCAGAAGCTTATGAAAAAAACACTTCGCACTGTAGGTAGTCTCAAAATTGATGAAATATGGCAACACTCTAGGTAGTGTCAAAATTGATGAAATATGGCAACCCTGTAGATAAGGATTCCTGGAACTACGATGACGTCATCAAAATTGAATTTCCAAATCCAATTTCAAATTAAACTGAAAAATCAGCAGACACTTATGAAAAACACTTCGCAGATTTCAAGTTCACTAGTGCACGTTTGTTATCAGTTCTTTTTCGGAAATCACAGAGAATTTGCTTGTAAATAGGTATTAAACACACTTTTTCTTGCTACTCAACAAGCACTCTTGACTGGTGTCAGTATTGTACTGGTAAAATGAAGGGGAGAGCGCCCCCTTATATAGCATCAATGTTGCATCGTATGGTAACCCCCTGTAGATAAGGATTCCTGGAACGAGAATGACGTCATCAGAATGGAATTTTGTTTACCAGAAATTGTTCAATATTATATGAAATGTGAGACGTCTGAAGCACGATGTCGGCAAGAGTCGAAGGGGATTATGTCTTAAATTAAAATGTTTTATCTAGAAGGAGGCAATAAATCAAATTTATATTGTCAAAACAGGATGTAGCTGTAGATAAGGATTCCTGGAAATAGGATGACGTCATCAGAATGGAATTTTGTTTACCAGGAATTGTTTAATATTATATGAAATGTGAGACGTCTGACATTATAAGTGGGTAGATATTTTGAAAGATTTAATTTTGTCTTACAACGATGCTAAACATCAGACTATTAGAATGAGGCCAAACGATGTTACTAAGCAGAATGAGAAAAAATTGTTGTTCGATGTTTACAAAAAAGATGGCAGTGTGAAACAAGCAGTTAAGAAAACGAAATTTAAAGTTGGCGATAGAGTACGTATAAGTAAGTTTAAGCATGTTTTTGAGAAAGGCTACACACCGAATTGGACAACTGAAATATTTACTATAAGTAATGTTGAGAATACCGAACCTGTGACGTATATGCTTAAAGATTATCAAGATAAAGCTATTGCAGGTAGCTTTTATGAACAAGAACTTGGCAAAGTTAGGCATCCAGACATTTA
>CAKNXH010064428.1:275556-298239 GCA_932178445.1 Andricus quercusramuli | reverse complement strand
ATCAATTGCTCAGTTTATGGTGCTGCGAGAGCTTTGGCTGATTCAAATCGAAGGCTCAAACCGACGATGGATCAAAAGACAAGAAGACGCTTGCATCAACTAAACAAGAAAATTGGATGGGCAAGACAGAATGCGTCCCGTGTTCAATGTGTGATTGACTACATAACATCTGGTAGACCGTTCACGGAAAGGGTTCGAAAGTTCGCCCAAGAACTAAGGACCTTGAATCACACACTAAACAAGTCAAAGCTGCTGACAATCAAGCAGCATATTGTTGACAAAATAAGGCTGTTATCTGACGCAAGGAGGAGGATACAGAAGAGGGAGAGATGGATCAGGGAGAATCAACAGTTTCTTGCTGACCCATCGCGCCTCTTCAGTGATCCCCCTGCTTTTGTAAAAAATCCACCCAAGCCCAAGGAGGTAGAGACTTTTTGGAGAGAGGTGTACAAGATCCCGAAAACACTAGAGTTGAAGGAAGATACTGACAATATCATCCGCTTCAAGGAGTTTTGCGACAGCCTCATAAAATCTGAGGAGGAGTGCCCATCAGTCACTGCCGAAGAGGTGAAAAAAGCACTTAGAGGCACGAAGAACTTTTCCGGTGCTGGACCAGATTGTATCAAGAACTTTTGGTGGAAGAAGTTTACTTCTACACACCAACATTTGGCCCGCATATTCACCTCATATTTAAAGTCGGAGATACCCATTCCGCAGTGGCTAGTGTTAGGACGCACTATACTCCTACCGAAAAAAGGCGACTTGTCCAAACCAGAGAATTACAGGCCAATAACTTGTTTGAACACACTGTATAAGATCTTTACAGCTGTCCTAAACAACAGGATTGTTCGACGAATTGAGCCTGTATGGCGAGAGATGTACGAACAACGTGGCTCGAAAAAAGGTGTAGCAGGCTGTCGAGAGAACCTGCTGATTGATAGGCGTGTCTGTAAAGACGCTACAGTCCATCAGCGCGTCCTGTCAATGGCCTGGATTGACTACCGGAAAGCTTTTGATTCAACCTCTCATAGACTTATCATCTGTCTGTTGGAAAGCTTGAAGGTACATCCACACATAGTGAAATGCATAGAGAGATTGATGCCTCTTTGGAAAACTAGATTTACCATCTCATCTAGGAATTATCGTCTGACGACGAACAATGTCACCTTCCAGAGGGGCGTCTTTCAAGGGGATAGTATGAGCCCTTTGCTTTTTTGCATCACACTTTTGCCTCTATCTCTCGCACTACGAAATTCTCCTGGATACCTCTGCGGCGACACTAATCAGCGTGAGCATAAGGTCACTCATGTATTCTATATGGATGACCTGAAGATCTATGCCGCTGGTAAAAGCAAACTTCAAACTGCTTTAAATATCGTCAAGAACTACACAGGAGAGATTGGGATGGACTTTGGTTTGGACAAGTGTGCCAAAATACATTTGAAGAAAGGAAAGATTACTGGCGTTCCCAAGGACCCTGAGCTTGTGGATATAAGTGTTATTAGACACCTTAACACTGGAGAGACCTATACATACATGGGCGTGCCTCAAAGCCGCATTCAGGACGTAACATCAGTGAAGGAGTCTCTCCGAAGCAGATACAAGCATCTTCTTCAACAGATTTGGTCTTCCAATCTGTCGGCGTTGAACAAGGTATCTGCGACTAACATGCTTGCCGTCCCGGTTCTACTCTACTCGTTTGGGGTGGTTCAATGGACGAAGAACGAGCTTAAGGCCCTTGATGTCACCACGCGTAAGATCATGCATATGCATAAAAGCTTGCATATCAATTCGTCAGTTCCGCGATTATACATTTCACGCCAGCAAGGCGGACGCGGACTTCTGAATCTCCAGTGTCTTCATAACCGAATTGTTTTAAGTACAACTTACATCGTTGCGAATGGCAGAGATCCTCTCCTAAAGATGGTCAGAAACCACGAGATGATTGGCGAAGGGGCGTTCCTTTACAAAGCCGCGGAGCAAGCTGCCGAGACCCTTGGCCTGAATTTTAACATCAGAGGTGAGGAAAGTGCGTTACTCCATCTAGATGCTTCACGTCTAAAAGCCGAAGTAAAGAAAGCAGAGGTTGGAAAATTTCACCAAGAGCTACTCGACAAGCAAATGCACGGAAACTTTCACAGAAATGTAGAAAAACAGTCCTTGTCGAAGGAGCAAACTTTTGCTTTCCTCAAATCATCAGGGCTCAATTCAGGTACAGAGGGCTTTATTTTCGCATGCCAGGACGGTGTAATCTCCACCTTAGCATACCGCGCCCGCATTTTATGTCAAGAAGTTCCCAGTGATAGGTGCAGAGCGTGTCATGCACACGCTGAGTACCTAGAACACATACTATCGGGGTGTCCGACCCACGCAGGAACAACGTATATCTATAGACATAATGCGGCCCTAAGAGTACTTTATTACCACCTTTGTCGCTCTTACGGTGTTGGTCGCGACCCTGCCCTGCCGAACGCTCCAAGGGAAATAGAGTCAATTGTCCAAAACGAGAAGTGCCAGATTTTCTGGAACTATGATTTTCGGGCAGCAGTCTCCGTTGCGCACTCGAGGCCTGACATTGTTCTCCAAGACTTCGAGAAACGAACTATATTCGTGATCGAATTCTCGGCTCCATCCGAATACAACATCACTGCAAAGGAGAAAGAAAAAGAGGAGAGATATCAAGACCTTAAAAGAGAGCTGCGTCGACTGTACCCAAAATATTCGGTACGAGTAATTGTCCTTGTGATAGGTGCTCTCGGAGGTGTGAAATTATCGCTGGTTCGTAACCTTAAAGCCATACCCGCGTGCCAAAAATATGCCAAGGCACTTGCGAGATGGATGCAGAAAGCTGTCATCCTTGGGTCGCTTCGTGTCCTCAAGACACACGACGGTTTCGCCGGCCTGTCGTTGTGATTTCGTCGTGCCCTGTGACCACCCATCTCACGGATGTGAGACGTGGCCATAGGTGTATTTTACCGCGGTTCTACTGGGGGCCATTGACATTTTTTCCAGATGGCAGTTGCTCTTAGTGGTACCCTGCGGTGGTTGTTTAACTTTTTTTTTAATTATATATATATATATACATATATATATATATATATATATATTCCTTACACATCTACCCTACCCTTAATCTAGTAAATGAAAGAAAGACGAATTTGGTTTTAAATTACATTTTTTATTCAGATTTTTTTTTCCTCACTCTCAACATAGATACAATTTTAATGTATAAAGATAATATTTCTCAATCACTTCTCCACACATTTCGATTGTAAAAATTAATCATTTCAAGAAACAGACTTTCAAATTGCATGAGATTGGTGAACACAAGTTTCTTCATTGCCTTACTCTTTAAACTTACATAATTTTCTCTAATATAAGATTTTACACTTTTTACACAAGGTGATGCCAAGTTACACCAGGCACTTTCAGCGATGGTTTTAATGATGGCATCCTTTGTCCGCTGGAACGGCATAACACTTTGTTCCAGGAGATACCGGTCGGTACAAAGACCGACTTCTTGGAGAACAGCAAACGTCGTTTCTCGTAGTACAAATGGATAATTTTTTTGCGTTTCTTCAATTTACTCCAAAGTCACTACATAATCTCCAAAAGATACAGTCATGTGTATACGGAAATTTCCACAGTCGATGCATTGCAACTTCTCTTGACCATCGAAGAACAGTGACATGAGGCTGTAGTGACTTTTAAATAATTTCCACTCTTCAGGATTTAGGGTTATGCTTGCACGGGGATGACTGGCCTGCAGTTTCACTGATGCGGCGAGCTTTCCGTCTGTTTTAAATTCAGCACCGACGATAACTTGCTTTGTGAACGATGAATTTAGATTGTATGTGGTGGAATGTAGCATTTGATTTCGAGGCGTATAATAAATGTTGATTGCACTGGAGGCTTTCAGGCACTGAGCAATAATTGAAAACTGCACACTTTATATATTTTTCTTAATAAATTCGATGGAATTGTAGCATCCACCCGAATACCGCATGCCTAGATCGCCTCTTCACAGGATTTTTTCATTCCCAACAGCAGATTTGCATCTTCATTGAGCAGATTGACCATCCTGGCTGGTAGAAAAACGGTAAATTTCTTCTCCACAGTGACAATGAACCGCACTCCAAACTGCGTTGTTGCTTTCTTGATGTTTGTGATTTCGTAGTTCTTATTGAGTTCTAGGTCCTTGAGCTTCCTGGTCGGTAGGAAATCGTTGTTGACTGCGATTTTGTTGAGTTTTGAGAAGTCCATCTTCTATCTTTAATATTCAGTGTATTAAATTTTCTCGTTAGATTTTGTAAATCTGTTCGCACTTGTATCGCTTGTTTTAGTTCTCGAATGTTCTTTAGAAATCCGTTTAAGCGACGCATGATGTCGCATGATGTCGGCAAAACTCAAAGGGGATTTTGTCTTAAATTAAAATGTTTTATCTAGAAGGAGGCAATAAATCAAATTTATATTGTCAAAACAGGATGTAGCTGTAGATAAGGATTCCTGGAAATAGGATGACGTCATTAGAATGGAATTTTGTTTACCAGGAATTGTTTAATATTATATGAAATGTGAGACGACTGACGCATGATGTCGGCAAATGCCAAAGGGTGATTTCAATTAAATATTTATTCAGGCTGGCAATATTATGCTATGGCGCATCAGGCATGTTCATGCACTCGTCTGCTGAAACCTGTTGAAACTTGCAAAATACATTTCGCAGAAAATTACGCCCTAAAAATAATCATATCACATACGCACCCCGACTTCAAAGGCACTGACTATTCTTTTTTCTCACAATTATCTTGACAATAACCACACGCTATATAAAAATAACACACACACGCTATATAAATTATATTATTTTGGGCAAAAAACTTCAATTCCGGGGATAGCAAATATTAATAACTTAATATTGTGACGTCAGATATCCCATTCCATACTTTTAGGCGAAAAAGTTCCATTCCCCGGATTGAAGTATTGATTTCCAATTCAAGTATTGATTTTCAATATCGATATTGGATACTTCAACACTGTGATTTGCAAGTCAGCACAAGGAGCGAAAACAATCTCACAGCCTTCTACAGTCTTACCGCAAGTTGCTAATCGTACGGAAAAAGTTTATCCAGAACGCGCCCTACCTATCTACTCATATGCGTTACGGCATTATTACAGAACAATGTTCCTGTGTAACCCTGTTCCTAAATGGTCCTAAAAATACTTTTTGACATATAACGTTGTTTCAGAATTGTTATAGAATGATTACAGAACAAATGTACACTTTAACACTGTTACATGTATGTGTTACGTCACTATTTCAGACCAATGTTACTCTGTAACCCTGTTCCTAAATTGTTCTAATAATACTTTTTCACATATAACGCTGTTCCAGAATTGTTACAGAACGATTACAGGACGAATTTACATCGTAACACTGTTATGTATGTGTAAAGGCACTATTACAGAACATGTTTATCTTGTAACACTGTTTCCACATTGTTCTAAATATATTTTTTCCATATAACGCTATTCCAGAATTGTCACAGTGGCACATATGGTCGCATTCGCGGCGCAATTCAGTGGGCTATACAAAACGAAAAATTAAGAGGGGGTGGGGGGGTGTAACTGACCTTTAGTTCTAAATATTAGTACGGTTTATCCAAATATATGTGATTCATGTGAATTATTATATTCTCAACCAATTGCAGACTAGAAGTTTTTTATCCTAACCCTATGTCCCGAAGCGACGCTGGTATAAAGTTACATCTTCCAACAGGTTATGAGGCCCAGTTTCCGGGACACAGTGAATAAAGTCCAAAGAAAACAATAACTATAAATTTGAATTTGTAAAGTGACAGCAGAACAATGTCAGTATAAATAAAATAAATTGAGTGTGAAGTGTTGTGAGAAGTGAAGCATACAGTGAAGCGTCTAAAGACTCAACATAACCAAAGGTAAAGCCAAAATTGGACTGCTCGAGGACAATGATCAGCTCACCCACGTAAAGAATAGTAAGTCTGCAAGAGAACTTTGGAGTAGACTTAAACCCATTATCAAAAGGCTAATGCTCACGGAAAGATGTTCTGTTTTAAAAGTCTCTATGATCCCACTGAAGGGGGAGATATGGAAAAGCACATTAATTCAATGGTTGATACGGTTCACAAGTTAGCAGCTATTGCGAAACAATTGGATGATGATATATTTATTTCGGCGATTTTTAATAGCTTACCGAATTTTTATGCTACTCTTGTAACGATCATGGAATCAAGACCGGAAGATCTCAATATAACATTCATTAGAGGTAAACTTTTAGAGAAATACAGGAAGCGAAAACTAAAGGACACGGAAAAAGCCTCGAGCGAAACGGCTATGAAAATGATGGTCAGTGAAGATAAAGTAGTAGACAAATGAGTGGTTTCTTCTATACAAATCCCGCTTATTTGAAAAAGGATTGTTTTCAACATAAAAAATGGCTAGAAAAACGAGAAAAATCGGATAAGGTTATACAATCAGAAAATTCGGCTAGTATTTGTTTCTTAGCAGAAGAAGGGAGTGGTAGATCGGACTCATGGTTCATAGACTCAGGCGCATCGAGCATATGACTCACAGCAGGTACAGGGTCTCGGTACAGGGTCAGGTATAGTAAAAGGCTTCGACGACAAAGGCAATCGGGTCAAAGTGAAATTAAGAAATGTCCTCTACGTTTCGTGCCTGGATGAAAATTTAATTTCAGTTAGCGAAATGACAAGACATCGGGTTCATCGTAAATTTTCGTGAAACCGAATGTGAAATTCAACATGAAGGAAAAATTTTCTGAAGCGGTAAGCGACACGGCAATTTGTATAAATTAAAGAAACAAAAAGCAACAAATTTAGCAAGAGCCACTGAAGAAAAACATGAAGAAAATTGTCAGCATCAGTTATTTGGGCATAGGAATCAATAAGCAATCAAGGGTTTATAAAATAAATTTCTAGATACGGGAATGAAAGTGGACGATTGCGGTATTAGGGAATTAGGCGAGTGCTGCATAGAGGGTAAAATCACCCGGCAGCCATTTCAGAGAATGTCCAGCAGTCGTACAAAATCAATTTTTGATTTAATTCACACAAACGTATGCGGTCCCATGGAGACACACATACACGCTGTTAAAGCATAGGTATATTCTAACCTTAAGAGAAGATCACCGCCAGTTTTCAACTATTCGTTTAATGAAAAATAAAAGTAAAGCAACACCGCTAATTAAAGAATTTATCCAGGACGCATAAACCCAGTTCGGAAATACACCTGAAGTAATACGCTCGGATTAAGGAAGGGAGTATGCCCATGATGAATTAAAGACATATTTAAGAGGTAAAGGGATTCGTACCGAATATACTGTTCTTCACACACCAGAATAAAACGGGGTTGCAGAAAGGAAGAATAGGACCGTAATTGGAATAGCGCGACGTATGCTCACTGATGCGGGTATGGAGCAAAGATTTCGGGAAGAACGTGTAAATGCAGCTAATTATTTACAACATTTACTTTCTACAAGATGCAGGAACAAAACGCCATACGAGTCATGGTACTCAAGAAAGGGTTATGGTTAAAGAGTTATGGTACTCAGAAATGCAGAATACACAAAGGCAAAAAAAGGTCAGAAAGGAAGTATGGATTCAAATTCCATACACCTTAACGTACCGTACAGAGGAGGTTGAACAGGAAGAAGAAAATGATACCGTCAATAAAAATGTTTCCAGCAATCGTGAATCAGGCATCGAGAGTGGGAACAGCAAGCAGAAGCAGAACCAAGAAGTTTCAAGGAGGTTATGCAAGCTTATACAAAGCAGGCTGGCGATCGGCAGCAGAAGAAATTATGGCATTAAGAAGAAATTAAAATAAACTTGTATAATCATCGAAAAAAAATGTGGGCTAGTTAAGGTGGTTGTTTTTGATTTTTCTGTTTCAGATTATCATCGCTGCTGAAGGATGTTGGAAATGCAGCGATGATTCAGAGATAGCTGTACTAAAGTTCTGCAAGTACGGAGAGGGATATGCAGGTATCTGAGGGCTCGTCCACTTTGGGGTACAGAGAGTGCATTTTTGTATCTGAAAGTTAGTCACGATTCGACCTTTGACGCGTATTGCTCATACATATAGCTTTTCAAACTTCAATTCAATTTTTTCAAGTTTAATACAAGTTTAAACGGCGATACCACGCTGAAAACACCAGTTCCCGTTAGATCACTGAAGTTAAGCAGTGTTGGGCGCGGTTAGTACTTGGATGGGTGACCGTTCGGGGAATACTGCGTGTTGTTGACCCGTCGTGGGTGTGGTGGACCCACACTGGTAGTATTTATCCACCTAGAAACACTACCCGAATCGGGTAGTGAGGCAATGAACTTTCGAGTTCGAAATGCTAATCAATTTTTTTTTTTTTTTTAATACAAGTTTCACTACTTCGGTTCTAAACATTTGTACGGATTATCTAAATATATGTGATTTACGTGAATTCTTGAGTTCTTAGTTAATTGTATACTAGAATTGTTTTATCCCAATCCTATGTTCCGACGCGCCGCTGGTATAAAGTTGCATCTTTCAACAAAATAATTAAAAGGTTTTTTGACCAAGTATAGTGGTACGCGAAGTTCCTTATCTCTAAAGTGCGCATGCGCAAACTTTACTCTCGTTGTGCAAAGTAACAACATTTCAAAGAGCTGCAATGTGTTCCTTGCAGTCAGCTGGATTGAGCCACATTGCACATCATTAAGAGACATGGAAATTCCTACTTGTCTTACTTACTCTCGCAAGCTGGAATTTCCATGTTACTAAAGAATTTTCAAAGTAAGGCATTTTATTCGACGCTGGGAGAATAATATTGGCGCATGCGATCTTTGAAATATAGTTATTTCACACATCAATGGGCAAAGTTGCGCATGCTTACTTTAGAGATGAGAAACTTTGCGCATTGGCAGAGTTAGGAGGTTATATGTATAACATGGCTGTTACCGTCACGGTTTTGAATCAGGATTTATCTTGCAATTCTTTCGCGGACAGTTGTTGCAAAGAATAAACTAGACGGACTGGCGTAGCGCTGCGAAGGAATCACGTTTGGTCATGTTAAGTTCGACGAAAAGGAAGCAAGACAATTTATCACCGTTATAACTAAAAACTTGGAAATACCTTTTATAGAGTTAATCCAGAATCCGGGTCCCCGAGCCTGTCCAACAAGGCACTCCTGTTGCACACAAAAAAAGTTTTGGGTTGTTTTGAAACATTGGCACAGATGTAGCCTCCGGAAGCTACGACCACGATCGTTCGGCAAACGATCGATCCCGACGCAACCGGAGGAAATACGTCATCCGACTCGTCACTCCCCACAACACCAGAAGACGATCGAGTCGGAAATAATTGAACAAGTAATCAACAAATGAAACACGATACTGAATTTAACTCAACAAGGCTCAGACACCTTAATAGACTAGAAGGAGCAGACTTGAATTTTAGTCTTGGCAACAACCGACAGTGTCTGCACTCGCCGACACCTTGATAGGAACTGAAAAGCCAGGAAAAAGGGTACAAGCCCTCAACAAAGGAGCTTCACGCCACTACCCAAGTCCCCACTTCCACGAAAAGGAAAACGCCTGAAACTCAAAGAACAGAGAGAGACCTTCAAGGAGAAAGAGCATTGGTCGAAAACCATTTGATTACCAATGAAACCTTGAAGGTCAATCAAACAAGAATAAAAACATCAAATAAGTTATTAACATCCCGCCCGCCTCGTTCGCTGAACGAGACAAATTCCACTTATGAAGTTCAAGAGTTGAGTGCCGCCCGCCATGACGCACACAATAAATGTCCAGGTATAAGTAAAATATTTAGGTCCGCCCGCCATGGAACACAATTAACCGCATGGAATCAGCGCACGACTGGCAACCAACACCATTTGACGATCGGGTGATTGAAGGTCCTGAAAGAAGTTTTAACAGTGGCAGATCACACAAGTCCATCCTGTCCGGAACTAACATTCGTTACTCGTCCTTAACGGCCATGCCTCACGTCGAAGTAGAGAAGGGCTGATAATCAACACGACGTCTCCAATTTAAAGATTACGTTTCGGCACAGTACATTTTTCTGAAATGTATTGCACCTGTGGAGTAAATGATTAGTAAGTGGAGTATCTCACCCAACTTGAGCTTTCCCGAGATCCTGCATCAGAAGTTTCGCGAAGATAGTGATTAGACTCAGCCAGTCAACTGGATCAAGGAGCCAGGAAATAGCAGCCAGAACCTTCCTCTTAGTGATCGGGCGTTCACTCTCGATTACTGGTGCTCCCAATCGGAATTCGTCAGATACAGGATCATAGGCGGCCCCCGGAAGCATAAACTGGGCCATCGGTCTCGAACTGTGGCCAATTTTTATGTAGTATATCGCACGCAGGGATTCTATTCAAGAGAGGAGAGGAGTAGCAAGCCTAGTCCTTCCGATGCATTTCTCCAGATTCCAACAGCTGAATCAGTTGATCTCCAAGCTTAATGGTGGAAGCTTTATCACTCACGCCTGATAATATGTCATCAACATGAATATTTTTCTGAATCGAATTATCAGATAGAGAACGCGTGACATTCCCTGGGTTAGAGTCCAAAGTTGACAGTGATTATTTTCTTTCACTCCTAGTTTCCTCCAAACGATACGCTGAAGATCGACATCTCTTTCATCAACTCTGATCTGGCAATACATCAGTTCAACATTAGCAAAGAAAGCAATTCAAGTAAATCCCCATCACATCAATACGGCAGCAAGGTAATTTTGCGGTTTCGGACCTGTGTAAAAAAACAAATTATTCAAGAAAAGATCCTGAGGAGGTCCCCCACGCTTTATTGAAGACAATGCGAAGCAAAGGACGACCATCTGCATTTCGCCAAATTGCATCATGTGGGAAGTAGTAAGTGGGCCTGAAGCTTGTAATTTTTTCTGTTGGAGGAAGAATACGCATGTGCCCCAACCTGTCATAGTCAGACATAAAACGCGCATAATCCTCGTCAGCAAGGTGTCCTTCTCCAATCGTTGGCATACGGAAACGAGTATCTGTTGAGCTCCTTGCAGAGATTCTCCTAAGGTGTGAATACAGGATTGTCAAAGAGGGTGACGTGAACAGCTTGGGTAGAGTCAAACGGATACTCAGTGAAATATAGGTCCATAGCAATGGCATCTTTTCCTACAAGCTCGAATAATGGGATCTGCGTATCTGGAAATAAGCTCAAAAACTGAATCTGGCTGCGGAGAAATCCAGGAATAATTCTTTGTCGCTCAGCGAAAAACACAGAGTTCTTTATATTTGTCATCAAGGTTACCAACGATAATTGGCCCTTCGAAAAGTCCATGACTCTCATGATGAGAAATGTCCATAGATCTCCATAAACTTTGTGATGTTTGTAGACCTGCAATCAATCTTAATGACAAAAGAGAGAGCCCCAGTAAGGGATTTCATTTGACGAACATCGTACAATAGATAATGAAGGGGAAGGAAGAGAGTAATGAAACTCTCATGCAATGCGCAGACTCGGGGAACCAAACTCGAAGTTGGCTTGTAAGACTATAATCAAGATTTAAGCGAAGTTAAATAACAGAAACCAACTAGACAAAATACACAATCTGTCATGGAAAGTAAGTGAGTCATGCCTGACAGCCTGTCTCACGGTGCTTGCAATGTTGCAACAAATCCACAATCAATATATCTGTCATGCCTGAGAGCCTGTCTCGAGACGTTTGCAATGTCGCAAACCATCACACCGTCAGTAAGTAAGTTTGTCTTGTCTGAGAGCCTGTCTCGAGACGTTTGCAATGTCGCAAACCATCACACCGTCAGTAAGTAAGTTTGTCCTTCCTGACAGCCTGTCTCGAGGCGTCTGCAATGTTGCAAACCATCACACAGTCAGTAAGTAAGTTTGTCCTGCCTGAAAGCCGGTCTCGAGGCGTTTGCAATGTTGCAAACCATCACGCAGTCAGTAAGTAAGTTGTCCTGCCTGAGATCCTGTCTCGAGGCGTTTTCAATGTTCCAAACAATCACATAGTCAGTAAGTACGTTTGTCCTGCCTGAGAGCCTGTCTCGAGGCGTTCGCAATATTGCAAAAAAATGCATCAGCATTGTGGTTTTCATGCCTGAGAGCCTGTCTCGAGACGTTTGCAATGTTGAGAACAATCACATAGTCAGTAAGTACGTTTGTCCTACCTGAGAGCCTGTCTGCAGGCGTTCGCAGTGTTGCAAACAATCCATCCGCATTATGGTTGTCATGCCTGAGAGCCTGTCTCGAGACGTTTGCAATCTTGAGAACAATCACATAGTCAGTAAGTACGTTTGTCCTGCCTGATAGCCTGTCTGCAGGCATTCGCAATGTTGCAACGAATCAATCAGCATTGTGGTTGTTATGCCTGAGAGCCTGTCTCGAGACGTTTGCAATCTTGAGAACAATCACATAGTCAGTAAGTGCGTTTGTCCTGCCTGATAGCCTGTCTGCAGGCATTCGCAATGTTGCAAAAAATCAATCAGCATTGTGGTTGTTATGCCTGTGAGCCTGTCTCGAGACGTTTGCAATGTTGAGAACAATCACATAGTCAGTAAGTACGTTTGTCCTGCCTGAGAGCCTGCCTGCAGACGTTTGCAATGTTGCAAACAATCAATCAGCATTAAGGTTGTCATGCCTGAGAGCCTGTCTCGAGACATTTGCAATGTTGAGAACAATCACATAGTCAGTAAGTACGTTGGTCCTGCCGGAGACTCCGTGTGCAGGCGTTTACAATGTTGCAAATAATCCATCAGCATTGTGGTTGTCATAACTGAGAGCCTGTCTCGAGACGTTTGCGAAGTTGAGAACAATCACATAGTCAGTAAGTACGTTTGTACTGCCTGAGACCCTGTCTGCAGGCATTCGCAATGTTGCAAACAAGCCATCAGCATTGTGGTTGTCATGCCTGAGAGCCTGTCTCGAGACGTTTGCAATGCTGAGAACAATCACACAGTCAGTTAGTAAGTTTGTCATGCTTTACGTTCATGCTTCCCTCGCTTACCCACAATCCGGCTCGAAGCACCAAAAATGTTACGGAATTAACGACGGACTGGCGTGGGGCAGCGAAGGAATCACGTTTGGTCATGTTAAATTCGACGAAAAGGAAGCAAGACAATTTATCACCGTACGATTCTGATTCATTTTTTATTTTTCACAAACTCTTTCTATTTACTGCAATTAAAGAATGTAATGGAAACCCTATCACTACTAAACATTAATTGTAAACTGAATTTTCATCAAGCAACTATGTTTTGATTCAAGAAAACTGTACCTTAGGTATACCTATATAGCTATTTACTATTTTCCAACCGATCAAGTCACGCTCACCCCGAAAGGGAAGTGGCTTAATGTTATAATAATAATAATAATTAGGCGACTTTTTTTTTAATAATTCTTCCTAATAATAATTAGGCGTAGGGATGTGGCGACCCCATCGCCCGAGAGCTCCTGCTCTCGCAGTCAACCGCGTTGCTTTGGGCTAACTCCCCAATGCAACGAATTATGCAGTTACGACACAAGTATCGCGCAGTGCCACCCACAATAGGCCTCTCTCGGATGGAGGCCATGGTTCAGTTGGGAGTGGCAATAGGAACGAACCGAGGCGACGACCAGGCAATGACCCTGGACAAACGCGAGAACATCGATTTAAATGGTCGGACCAACTCAGGAGGGACCTTCTTACCTGTTGGCAAAGAAGCTCACCGGCGCGGAGAGGATTCATGAAGAGGTTACATGACCGTTGGGGCAATATGCACCCGGAATATGCTCATAAAACGCCTCAGTATTTAAGAGATCAGGTATCCTTCTTGCGAAAAAACGGATATGAAGCTGTTTATCAACAGGAAGAGGAGCAACATCCTCCAGCGAACATTCCACCCGTTCCAGCAAGACCACCTTTGCAGATAGCCGATAATGTCAACATGAGAAGTAGGAGATCTATCCACCAAAAAAGTCTTCCTCAGGATGGACAAATTAGCTGAAGCTAATACTGCTCTCCGCGATTTGCTCCCTGAAGATGTTAATCTCTGGAATCTGAACTGTGTAGTTTACGAGAAGGCGGTCTCCCTGCTTAGCAACGATAGAAGTAACGAAACTTCGGTACGTCTGAGTAAGACACGCGAGCGTATTGCACAGCTTCAGTTCAAAATTGAAACAGCGAGACGGCATGCATCAAATGTTCAGTGCGTGATTAGCTACATAACATCAAATAAAAAGTTCACTCCAAAAGTTAGGGCACTTGCTCGAAACTTGAGGAAAGCAAATCAAACCCTGAACAAGTGTACACTGTCGACCATCAAGCAGCACTGGACGCAAAAAGTAAGATCTCTTTCAACAGCGAAACAGCGCCTTGAACGGCGAGTTAAGTGGATTCAGGAAAATCCCACCTTTTCTACTAATCCTTCCCGTCTGTTCAATAAAGCGTCATGTGTAGTTAAAAATCCGCCTAGTCGAGAAAAGATTCAAGTCTTCTGGGAGCAAGTATATGGAGATACTTATCAGCTAAATGAAGACGCTTCCGATATATCACTCTTTCGTAACTTTTGCCAAAGGCAAAGGTTACAAGGTCCAGAGGAAGAGTGTCCACTAATTACTGCTGAAGAAGTGAAGAAAGTTATCGCTAGAACTAAGAACTTTTCGGCGCCAGGACCAGATAAAATCAACAACTTTTGGTGGAAGAAGTTTACTTCTACGCACCAACATCTAGCTCGTATATTTACTACTTTCTTAAACGGAGAACAACCCGTCCCGCAGTGGCTAGTGGAAGGACGCACGGTACTGGTCCCTAAGGCCGGAAACTCGTCATGTCCAAAGAACTACAGGCCCATAGCTTGTTTAAACACCAGCTACAAGCTATTCACTGGCATCCTCAAAGAGAGGATATTGACATCTATCGAGCCGGTATGGAGTGCAATAGTCGAACAACGTGGATGCAAGAGAGGGCTGGCAGGTTGCAGGGAGAACCTGTTAATAGACAGGTGTATTACCCAGGACTCGATCAGGTATCGACGCAATCTGTCCATGGCTTGGATTGATTACCGTAAGGCATTCGATAACACGAACCATGAGCTTCTTATCAAGCTCCTTGAGTGCATGGAGGTGCATCCAAAAATATTGAGATGCATAGAAGAGCTGACGCTCTTGTGGTGGACAAGATTTGTCGTAACATCTGACAAAAGACAAGTGACTACAAGCTTTGTCACATATAAGAGGGGGGTCTTTCAAGGAGACTCTCTAAGTCCGATACGTTTCTGCATTTCCCTCTTGCCTCTATCTATTGTGCTCCGAGGCAAAAGCTCTGGATACTTATGTGGCCCGCCGAACAGAAGAGAATATAAGGTCAACCACCTTTTATACATGGACGACCTTAAACTCTTTGCTTCCTCAAAAAAGGACCTTAACATCCTTGTAGATGCGGTAAATAGGTATTCTAAAGCGATTGGCATGAGCTTCGGACTGGACAAGTGTGCCTGCGTCCACCTACACCAAGGAAGACTAGAAACTACATCATCCAGTGACGATCAGGATGTTCAACTCATAGGCGGAAATACCATTCAACATCTTGGTATTGGAGAAACATATACATATCTTGGAATACCGCAAGCGGAAACCCAAAATGTGCATAACTTGAAAACGGCCCTTGGAAAAAGGTATCGCCAAATTCTCAGAAAAATTTGGGCTTACGAATTATCTGGGAAGAATAAGATCCAGGTGACCAATATGCTGGCCGTTCCTATACTGCTCTACACGTTTAGTGCAGTAAAATGGAACGTCGATGAGTTAAAACAACTTGATCGAAGGACACACAAGATGATGACAATACAACGAAGTCTTCATCCTAGATCTTCCGTACCTCGAATATATCTCCCTCGCGATAAAGGGGGTAGAGGATTGCTAAGCTTAGAGTGTCTTCATCGAAGAACGGTTCTGGCTACAGCCTGTTCAGTTCTAAAAAGCACGGATTCCCTTATGCGACTCGTACATCAACATGAAGTCGCCAATGCTGCGGTGTTTCTATAGCATGCAGCAGATAGGGCCGCAGAGGAGCTCGACCTCCCATTTAATTTCAGCGACATTACACATGGCCTAGCATCACTAACACCTCTGGTGCTCAAAAGTCGTATACAGGAAGCAGAACATACGCTCCTACTAAGAGAACATGCTGAGAAACCCCTCCATGGTAATTTCTACGGCATCCTTCGTAGAGAAGAGCTCTCGATGGGTCTGTCCAGCATGTTTCTCAAGTCTGCTGGATTGAGATCGGAGACCGAGGGATTTCTTTTTGCCTGTGAAGACGGCGTCATAGACACCTTAGTTTACCGCGAGCGCATAATGAATGTACCTGTACGCGATACCAACTGCCGAGCGTGCAAGCAAGAGCCCGAAACAGTTGGACATGTTCTCAGTGGATGCTCTAAATATGCACGCTGCGCGTACATAGATAGACACAATGCAGCTCTAAAAGTGATATATTACCATCTTAGGCATTTCTATGGTGTTGATCTATTGCCCGTCTTGCCATACGCCCAGGGGGAACTTGAGTCAGTTGTGAAGAATGATCAGTGTAAGATCTACTGGAATTTCTCATTCTCCACCACTCAACGTATCAGTGCTACGAAGCCTGACATTGTCCTCCAAGATCTGAAGAACAAGATCATTTACGTGATTGAATTCTCGGCACCAGCCGATGGTAATATCACGGCAAAGGAGGGAGAAAAACGGGCGAAATATCAAGCACTTCTCTTCGAGCTGAGTAGGCTGTACCAAGGCTACAAAGTCCATCTTATAATTCTCATAATCGGCTGCCTTGGAGGTATGAAAGCTTCATTTATTAGCCAACTCAATAAGATTCCGGCTTGCCAGCGTCATGCTCATTTCATCGCGAACCGGATGCAAAAGGCTGGTCTCCTGGGATCACTCCATCTGGTCCGTCAACACTGTTCCTCTTAAATTCTACAAATATTGGTAGCTCTAAAAAAGTATCCAGAGGTGAAACTTCATCTCCAACTGTCTTGTCTGCCGCGTAAGGTCATCCGCGGCTAGAGACCTGACTCCAAGGAACAGTGTTGCCCGATGTTACCACGCGTAAATTTCCCGCTCTTGCTTACCTTCTAGGACAGAAGGAGCAGAAGCGGATGACGTACACGTTCCAGTAGCTTTGGGATTGGTTTCTTTAAGGAATCATGATCGAAGCTTCCGGAGCCTACAACTTCTCATAATAAAATAATAATAACTTGATAGCTATCATTCCTCCCCCCCCCCCCTCTGATATGGAGTTTCAAACTGGAGGTTAATAGGGTATAATGCAAATGGTATTATTGCATTTTCCCATGATTGGAATAACATTCTGGTGAATCGAATATTCTCTGTCACACGTACGTGACTGTTGATTTGATGGCCATAGCTTCAATCTCACTTTAAAATTCCGCCAGACCAATTCTCACACACCTTCAACATCAATGGTCTCGACGAGGCAAGTTTCAACCCCTCGACAGTACCGACGCTATTAGGTGGCCGTACAGTCATCGAGCACGTATACCGTTAAAAATTAATTCAGATCTACTGCTTGAAATTCCATTCAGCAAACTTCATGCACACGACAAGAGGAAAATATTTTCAATTTTTCCACATAAAAAGTTTAAGCCACTTAACAATTTCAATGTTCGAAATTCGGAAACAGCGATTAAACGGGATAAATTCAATCTCTAAAACTGAAATAGTTAAATTTCAATAACAATTAGTTAAATTTAATTCATTTTTATACGAATTTATGTCCGCGCAGAGAAAACTGAGGGTAAATATTTTTACAGGTGACTTTGCATTTTTACCTACTCTTATGGGTAAAACACAATTATTAAACGACCATCTTAGGAATTGGAAGCCACTTTGATCGCTTTGATCGCAGGAGTGACATTAGCTGACGGTTAGAGAAACAGACAAATCAGATAAATCCTACTTCATAATGACGGTTGTGCCGAATTGTAAGAGCTATCGAAAGTTACATACACGCATGGGTAAAAGCAAAAAAATAGCCAGGTTTCAGAGTAAAGATTATCCACATGGGGTAAGTTTAATTGCAGGCATTCTTTACTCTAAAATGAGGGTACTGATTACCCCTAGTTTATTGTGTGCGACTTTTTTATTCATCAAACACAAAATTCTTCGAAATGAAAACAGAATTTTACTATAGACATAAAAAACGACCACATTAGAGTTGAATAAAAAAATTCTGCATAAAAAAGTGAAGAAATAATAACTGGGTATCGGATATTAGAAAAAATCATAAGATGTTCATAAATGTTGATAATTGGTTTTAGAGCACCCGTAATAGTGCGTTTCGGGTTAGCAATAAATGTGTGTTTTTACTGATCATAGCCCTGGACACTAAATAAGCTCAAAGAATCTCGAATTCGAAATTGGATTGAATATAAAAATTCTTCGGGTTTTCAAAAAAGCGCTCGGAAAAATCGTGCTTTGACTAGCTAAACACAGGTTTTACTCTTTTTTACTCTACGCTTACACATGCACTAGACTAGTCATCCAAATCCCACGTTGCGTTATGCAGAATTCTTCCTTCTATTTTTAACTTAAATATAAGTATCAGATATCGCACATTGTTCATATCATATTACAATGAATTGCTCATGAGTTAACACACTAGTTATATGAATTATTACTTGTCAATGTATGAATTATTGCTTATCAATATATCAAACGATTAAAAACTGTCATGTATATGACTTAAATGATGTACAATGCGGATCTGGATTTTCTGAAACTGGTATCAAAATAATCTCTTGAGAAGATTTTTCAAGTCCCTATGTCCTGGGAGGCGATTATGTAATTTAATTTTTCATTCATTTCTCTTTCCCGTGAATTTTAAATCCACCTCACTCTAGTTTTTCGTCAAAGTTCATACTGGATGTCGATTTTTGTTGACAAATATCTTTGAATATAATTTCATTTTACTTTTATTTTCCGTTCACGTGAATCTGGAATTCACGTTTTTAACATTTGGAAACCAAAAGGTCATGAGCGCCACAGTTTGACATTCCGAATGGGCATGAGCGCCAACATTTGGCACACCAAAATGGCCCAAGCACCAATATTTGGAGTTCCGATAGAACATAAGCGCACAGAAAAAACTCAGGGTAAATAGTGTTGCAGCTAACTTCGTATTTTTACCTGCTCGTATTGGTAAAACACAAATATTACCCTCGATGGGCAGAAACTGTCTTTTGTTCTCACAAAAGTGTCCATAAAAGTGTCATCACCGTCTTGAAAATTGGAAGCCACTATAGCTTTGATCGCTGAAGTGAAGTTAGCTTCTGGTTGGTGTAACAGGCAAATCGGATAAGTGCGGCTTCATAAAGGCTGACTTGCCGAATCGTTAGAGCTTTCAAAAGTTCCTTACAAGCGTGGATAAAAGCAGAAAAATACCGAGACGTCAGGGAAAGTTTACCCACAGGGGGCAATTTTTGTTGCAGGTAATTTTTACCCTGAAATCCGGGTAAAGCTTACTCTTAGTTTTTTCTGTGCGCCAACATTTGGCACAGCAAAAGGGAATGAGCTCTAAAATCTGAAATTCTAAAAGGGCATAAGCGCTAAAGTTTGCACGTAGATGAATAGTTCGAGAAACTTTACCAAACTCAGTTGGGTGAACTTGGGACATATGGACACTTCGATAAAGTTTCATTTCTATTTCGGTAAAACGAAATTAGGTGATACTTCATTCACAAACATGAAAGTGTGACAAATGGATAACGAATATCTTGTGAACTGTATTTTATTTAATACTGTACTTGTTAGTTGACATTTTAATGCACATAATTATAAAATAAATAAAACATTGGATAAAGATTACTGAACAGTTGGGTAAAACGGGGTTGAGGGCTCGGTAGAAAATGTAAGTGGGTTTACAGAAAAGGCATGACGGAATCACTGACGCCCGAGAAACTTTAAGTGACAGTTGCGTAAACCATAAGCTTATGTGGAATCAAAAAAGAACCTACACACAATCAACAGCATATACTTACATACACATTAGTCAGTCACACAGCCAATCAGAATACAATTTCGTCGCCAATACACTCATTACACCTATAACTACCTATGCACATATAATACACACATAAATAAACCTAATAAAATAGAACACATGTAAGACGCTTTCGACGAAGCTACACAGGCGCACGCTTCACGCTGAGAGATGAGATTCGAAACTCTCTTATATACTAACTTGAGGAATTGATTCACCGCCTGTGAGAAACGGAGGAGGACCTCATGTGGGTAAACTTTACCTGACGTCTCGGTAATTTTCTGATTTTACCCACGCTTGTAAGGAACTTTTGACAGCTCTAATGATTCGGCAAGTCAGCCTTTATGAAGCCGCACTTATCCGATTTGCCTGTTACACCAACCATCAGCTAACTTCACTTCAGCGATCAAAGCTAGTGACTTCCAATTTTCAAGACGGTGGTGACAACTTTCATGAGAACAAAAGACAGTTTCTGCCCATCGAGAGAAATATTTGTGTTTTACCAATACGAACAGGTAAAAATACGAAGTTACTTGTAACACCATTTACCCTAAGTTTTTTCTGTGAATGATTTTGTACATGCACCAAAATTATTGTCACAAATTACGAGTACCGTGACTAAAACTTTCTTATTTAATTCATATTTAAGAAATATTTTATTTATAAGAATGAGTACAGTGTTACTGATAATGATAATATAATCATAATGATAGTGATAATAATAAAGTATCATAAGAAAGACATTCCTAAGTAGATTGATTTTATAAGACGTATATTTTCTGGAACATAATTTTGTAATGGCCACATTAAGTCCTAGTCATTTTCCACTTTTTCTTTGAATAATAACTTGTTTCTAATATTATCTCAGTAAAGTTTTATAATTATATCAAAGCACGATTGAATAAAGTTTCCAAATTTTTGAGCGATTCGTTCAGAAATTATGAATAAAAAAAGTACGCAAAGTATCTTGTTACGAAGCTATCCTAAATAACAAATTTAAAATGAAAAATTGTCAAATAATATTTACAACATTTCTTGAATAGTTGAAATTTACAGATTTTATTTATATTAAGTTGCAAAAGATGAAAATCAAGAGTAGAGTTCAATATTTCAGAGTTGAGGATTTTTAAAATCACTTTAATGTCTGTCCGATAGGTTTTTTTGTGTGTAAAATTCACATCCATCACAAATACAGTCCTTGATCTTTCAGTTTTATATTTTCATACCCTCTCGGGTTATCCCTAATTTTTAAAAATATTTTACGCTGTTTGCATTTTTTTTTAAATTTCATTGTCTAAAATGGTCAACTTTTTGCTAATCGCCCATAAAATATGTCAATATAAAAAATGAAAGAACTCTACATAAAATGTGATTTACTTAACTTTTTCTCTTTCCTCTCTTTGACCACTTTTAAAATTGATGCTCTGTACTCTTTATATCTGTTATTTGAATTTTCATTACTTGAAGTTATTTTATATCTTAAATTAGAAAATTAGATCTACAAATGAAGGGTGGCGCGGCAAAAGAATTTAAGTTCATCGGGAGAAATTTTTCAGGAGTGGAAAAACCTTCTCAAAAATCGGATTATCAAAAAGAGAAGACACATTCGAGATTTTATGAAGCTTTAGAGATTATGAGGCAAATAGAAGGCTGAAAAGTGAAAGATTCAATTTAAAAAAGTCGTTTATTAAAAAAATGGATTTTGCAATATCACAGTATAAAATATTTAGTTTATTTTTATTTTATAGCTATTTAATACAACAACGGAATGTAATTGAATACAAAGATTCAAATGTTCGTATGATTTATCACAGTTTATCTGACGGGCCGAGAGTAAAAGCGGTGTGGAGTTAGTAGAGGAGCGAAAGCGAATTTGAAAAGCTTCAGCGTAACAACGGTTTGAATGAGCGCCAGAGGGAAAGCGGATTGAAATACGTTAAGGGCAGAAACGGCTTAGACGCCTAAACCGTTTCTCCTCGCGGCCAAAACTCAAGCCGTTTTTCCCTGTAGTCTCGTGGAAACAGTATCTTCAGAACGTGGGGTTTTTCGGCCCCCACCACTTTCCCATCAGGGAGCAACACATTCAAACTCAGCGTGTCGGTGAGTCAGCTCTGTTACATGCTGCGTAGACCAGCTTCGTGTAAAGCCGAAAATGCACGAGCACGAACTTGTGGCTCGGGCCGAACCGAGCTCGCCCGACTTCACGATTCAGTTTCGTGGGTTATTAGGAGGTTCGGGTTGATTTTTGTTTTCGCGAATGACACCTGACATACCCATGCATGTAAGGAAGTCCCGCAATATTTTTTATTTTGTCTTTCAGGAACGTATATGGGATTTTAAGATTAGATTAATATTATTCATCTTTTTCAAGTGATTTCATTTTTTATTATTTATGTTTTATTTTTTCATCCATTTCGAATATTGCAAAGTTTAAATGATAATAAATAATTATCATTTTAAATTTAATGTATAGAATTAATGAAAATAAAAATGATAAAATTTTAAAGTATAAAATAAAATTAATTAATTAATTTAATTAATTAAATTATTAATGAATTAAATTAATTATAAAATTGAATTAAAATTGAATGAATGAAT